>CDEZ01023875.1:5401-31397 GCA_000826365.1 Acanthamoeba royreba
GAAACGCGAAGACACTAGACACTACACAATCAATTAGGCGAGAGAAAGCTTCGATGCAGGAGGTGTGCCGAGTGCGGCTGGCCACGTCCACGTCCAGACCTGCTGCAGTGTCTGTGTTGCACAAGCGGTTGGCCCTCAAGCACCTATGTGCCGATTTTTTCCAGTTTCCCGCCTACAGGTGCCCCATGATTTTAATTTGTTTTTTGCTCATTTCTCGAAATTGTTTCGCGTTCAAGAATTTATTTGCATTAAAAAGATTTCACCAATCACAGATGATTAATCATTATTTTTGAATAGAATTTTATTTTTAAAAATGTTATAATAACCCTGCACGCACGTACAGGTGTGTGGCGTGGTCGGCGGACAACCTGATCGCCTACTCGGCTATCGATGTCAGCCTTCAAGCGCATGATACCACGTACGCTGTTCCACTTCAGTGTTGTGTACTCTCCCTGTGTCTTGGAAGATGAACTCAAGTATAACATTCTCTCGTGGCTCTTGTGATGCACATGCAGCCCCACGCACAACCCGATTCCGAGCGGATTGACACGACAGACACTGTACATTGCTAGCGCCAATGCACCGGAGGAGCATGTGGCTCTCTCGACGCAGCACAGGAGTCCGATCAAGTTTCTCGAGTGGGCTCCGATTTCCCTTGGTCCGCTGCTTCTTTCGGCTGACGCCCACGAAAAAATCATCGTTTGGGAAATGAAGGTAAGGCAGGATTGCACCATCATAACAACGATGTCCTAACCACCTATCCAACCAGGACAACATATCGGAATGGGAAAAGATAAAAAGCTTTGACTTGGAAGGGACCGTATGTCTCAAGTGGCTCAACATGGATCCTAAAGTAAGTACTCCCACAGTATTGCCAGGTTCCGTACTCACCTCATTCTCTTAGTTTACACTCCCCATTCCTACCGCCTCAGCGGGAACTCAATCGCCTTCCGCATCACCTCGTAATATGGAAGAGAAATTTCACCTTGAGCGTGGTACTCTCTTTGCTTTTTCGAGCTCGTTCTCAGTTCCTAACAACCGATTGTTCTGTGATGGCGTCCTATAGGCTCTGCATCGCGCGCGCAGCCAACACCACAAGATCGACCAATCGCACCTGCAGGGATGCCTTGTTTTCTTCACATTTCCGCTACAGGCGGGGTACAGTTTCATTAACCACAAATCAAGATGACAGTTTCTGAACCTTTACATTAGGTGCACATCATCTACAAAAAGATGTTTGACGATCGATGGGGTGTATTATCGCCATCGAGCCGGCTTCACCCAGCCGATTTTATTATTTCACATGCAGACATCACACGCAATTCCAGTACTTGATCCCTAAGATGATTTTCTAGCTTCCATCTGTGCCCACTAATTGTCCGTACAATCCTACAGCCGGGTCTGTTGTCATAGCAGCGGCAGGAAGCTTCAGCCAAATTGGAGTTGCTATCTGCCTATTCGAGCTGAACATCGACCTATCAAAGAATTGTACGTATATCGCGCCTTGTTCAAATCGACTGTAATCTAATACAAAGCAGCATGCATGTCGCGTATGATTTCGTCTATCTCGTTGAATCCACTGGTGGTCGGACCCGAGGTGCCGCAACCCACTGTTATTACACACCTGGCATTCGATCCTACTTCTCATGGCAAGGCGATCCTTACCGTGTCCTCAGGTAAGCGTGGCAAAGATCCGTTTTATTATGCTGGACTTATTAACCTCGAATGGCTTGGATTACGCCAATAGATCCAACCAAGGGTTCCAAATCAGTTCTGACCCGCTGGGAATTCAAGTCGCCAGCTCCTCTTAGCCCAGTTTGGGCGGAGTTATCTACTCCGGCGTTGGCATCCTCATCATCTCCTTCATCCTCTCCAGCAGTGCAAATAGCGACACCTCCTCCTATTACGCCAACCTCTTCTGTTCTGCCTGCCAATACATTACCCGTACAGTCCACTCAAATTCCACCATTGCCGAGGCATCATGAAAGAGCTGACTCGTCTTTCAGACGGCAACAGGGTGGCAATGCATTGAAGCGATCGCGGATGTGATTCGATCAGAGGAGGGCATGGAGGTGGAGACGACAGATGTGGAAATGCAAGCTGACATTTCCAATTCCTTTGTTACAGCATTGCACCATGCCCCCGGTCTTGTCTTCATCGGCTATCTCGGTGGTGCTTTAGAAATTCGGGACAGGTACGTTTGCTCCTGCCCATAAGCGATTGGGTGGTCATAACAGACTTTATCCGTAGTACCAACCTGCAGGTGCTGCATTCGATTCCACATACCGATAGCTTTGATACAAAATCTCGACGTATTCCTCCTCTCACTTAACTCGCCACTGCTCTTCCTCATTCTCACCTTTATTTTTGTATGTAACAGGAAAAAGGTCGAAGGGGGAAGATATCAATTCGCAGAGTGGAGAAGAGCTCCTTAAGCGCGTTGCTCGCTCACTGTCAAGTTCTTCTGGGCAAACTCGTATTCGTCGGTCCTTGTCAGGCTTAGGCGCCAGTGCCAGCGTCAAGGAGGACGACCCAGCATCTGCCTCTACTGTAGAGATACCTTTAGCCTACTGTATGTCGCCAAACGGAACTTGTGTTGCCGTGGTCAACTCGGCTGGAGGCTTGAGCATATATCATCTCGGGTCTTTGCCAACTCACTCATTTGGTGCGCTTGATGAGGGTACGATGCACTTCCATCGCAAGTTTCAGGGATTCTTCCTTATACTCACGACCGCGACAGAACAAACGGCCAAGTACGCTGCAGACATGCTTGAGTTCTCCGCAATCCGTAACCATGACTGGTGGGACCTTCTTGTGTGGCTTTGCCTTGGACCCTTTCCCCGCGGTACGAACAAACACGAACTTCTTCTAGTTTTCATAGCAATTGACCTGGCGACAAGTACAGATATGTTACAAAAGGCGATGAAGCATGTAATTGCCGACACGAATGATGCCATGGCTCAGCGCCACTTTGGGAACCATATCGAAAGCTTGAAGACCACAGCTTTTCTGTACGTTGGTTGATGCCAGTCATTCGAAGAATGGGCTTAACTCATACTTGTTCCCTCTATGAATAGAATGATTGATGGCACAGAGGCTTTGGCGGCGGATGGGGCAGTGCGACAAACAGTGAGCTACATCCATGATTTTCTTGCTTCAGTTCTGGATGTCGATCCCAAGGCCACTTCTCAATGTACAACACATTTGTCATTGCTCTTCTCCACTGCTCTAATCGATTCTTTGTTAGTGGATAACCTTGCATCGGGCGGGTTGCAGCCGATCCTTCAAAAGTTCCCAAAGACTGACAATCGTACGTGAGCCTCTTAATTTTCCACTAGTGATTTTCCACACTTACAAGCAACCACGACAGAAACGCTCGATGCCGTTGAGGGACTGGCTGAGTGGGCTCTTGACCTTTTGGTGTTCTTCCAGAAAAATGTCCACCACTTCGTCAACAGTGATATCAGTCAATATCTTGGCCAGTTCATGGCCGACAAGAAGCCACCAACTCCGACAAACTTGGCTCCCGGCTCTTCTCCGCAGGGGTATAATCTCACCCAGGCCATTCTCTCTCTTCCTACTCCTTCTCCGCTTTTTCGTCGCGTTCCCATGGTACGTATCGCAGTAATTGCCATTCTATCACTGCTCTGACCTCTTTTCCAGCTCGCCCTTCTGTTAGAGAGGAAGTTTTTGGAGAGTCTTCGCCGGGTGGCGGGTTATGCTGCAGTTATCATGTACCACCTCCATCAGCGTCAGCAGGCGCAGCAAGCGCCACCGACAGCTGATGGCGGAGGCAGTACACCATCTGGAGGAGCGGCTTATTCATCATTGCCTTACTCTCCGAAGGATACACATACGTTATATACCTTCGTAACAACTCTCATCAATATCTCCAATAGCATCTCACAGAAAGGTAAGCTCAACCATCGTCCACTCATTATTTGGTTACTGTGAACTGAATAATGCCAGGTGTTGGATCGGCGTTAGAGGCTCTGGTGAGTTTCCATGCGGCGCTCCTTGTGCCCGGCCACCAGCAGGCTCTCGACATTTCCTCCTTCTCAGGCCCTAAACATGAGCTTCGTGTTCTCTTGCGTCGTCTGTCTCTTTTCCCACCACCAACTGGTCTCCTAAACCGCATCCTTGTACGGCCCCGTCCGCCTTTCTTCATCCTACTCTAATGTGGCAAATGTGCAGAGCACACGGAAAGTGGGACCAGAAGAGTTCGAACAAGGAAAGGGCAATGTGGATAGGGCATCCTTGCGGAATGTCGGTTACAAGAGTGTGGCCACTAGTGGTGGCCCCTCTCCTGTGCCTTTGAAACAGAAACTGCAAGGGCGATACGACGTGATCACGGGCATCGCGCTTGACGCTTCCCGACTATCCTCCATTCGCCAGTGCACTCGGTATGCTCAAGTCTACGCTCTAAAGAGATGAATCCCAACTAACTAATCGGCACTTCCCTTCAGGTGCCAACGAGTCACGGGATGGCAGGGTGGGGCCACCACGGGCACCACTGGCGACACGGCACCACAGCCCTTGCCCCTCGCCGTTGCGAGCGGACCTCAGGGCTTCCCTCGATTCGCCGTGTGGAGCTTCTGTTGTCCTCTTTGTGGTGGGCGCTGGCGTAAGCTGAGTCTCGCCAGCTCTGCCGCTGGTTCTGCATCCTGAGCGGATGATCCCATCCCTCGCCGTACGTCGAAGACAAGAGGTCTTCCGCGACTCCACCAAATATTAATTTATTTCAAATGAAAACAATTTACAATTGTTGTCATTTCTTGTTAGTTTTTTTTGGTTRGCCGAAGAAATCTTCGTCGGCACATCGKTGAATTCCTGGGCCGCTACACATCATCTCGTGTCGCCTGGCCACGGCCTCATCTGGGTGTGCACACTTGGCACCGCTCTCACGCCCGAACGAGCAATCGCTCTCGCAAACCGGCAACGACGTTTTGGACCCCACAACAGTTCAGATCAGATCAAATCGACGCTACTTGGAGAATCTTCACGTAAAAATAAATGGACGGTATTATCCAATTACTCTTCCGTCTATCCTTTTCTTATTATTCATATATCTGATTATTCTCTCATATCCAAATATGCTACTCGCCGGACCAAAATAATCTCTCATCTTTCATTTCTTATCTTTGTCGTGAACAGAGGGCTCGTTACGCCGCAGTGGAGTGCCCGATCTGTCGGGGCAGCTGCCAGGTGAGCGTGTACGTAATGAGGCTGAGCTGCCAGCTACGGTAGCCGACGTGCATTTACACGAGGTGCCCGTTCGTTGGCGATTAATGAAATTCTCTGCAGTACCGTCCCTTCGAAGGTGGTGGCAGCCCAGCTAGCAGACCACGCCGGGGCGGCTGGCGCGGACGGGGCAGCTTCCGCGGTCGTGGTCGCGGACGAGACAACGTCAGTGAGGACTACGGCGGGCGAGGATTAGACGACTGGCCTGCCGGAGAGCGGGAGGGAGACGACTCAATTGAGGCACCCGAGCCGGGTGAGTGGGTGATCACCCCAGACGGCATGGACTACGACCCGTGGGGCGAAAGCAGTGATACTGTTGCCATAACGAATGGAGAGACGCCGCATGAGATCGCCATGTCACCTCGGCCCTCGCGTGAAAGAGAGAGAAGCCGTGAGAGGAGCCCCTATGATAACAGACGTCGTGATTCCGACAGAGACTCAGGTCACTGGAAGCGGCATCAAAGGTCGGATCGCGACACTGCCGAACGTAATCGGTACGCAAGCTTGCTCTACGTTGATCCTGGTTCGATGTGACTGACAAGTTAGATGGTAGTACACCGCTATGTCGATTCTGGAATACAGCCAGAGGCTGCTCTCGTGGCTACTCCTGCAAATACAGGCATTCGGACCCAGAGACTACAAGCAAAGACAGACAAGATCGCTATGAGCGCGACCGGCCCACCCGCGATACAGAACGCTCGCGTGACTCACGCAACAATAGCTCAAGCGATCGTCGAGTTTATGACGACTCGAGAGAGCGTGAAAGGGACTCAGATGATCCTCGAACCAAAGATTACCGCGCTGAACGTAGCACCATTCCCCGCTCTAATCTTGATGGCGATCGCGAGGAGAGCAGAAAGCGAAGACGCGAAGAGGAACCTTCTGGGGATAATAAGCCGGTAAAGGACCACGAAAGCGAAGGCATGAGCAAACGGGTTTCTCTGTCGTCCAGTAGCCCCAATCTACCAAACGAATCAGCCTTTCCATCACTTCACGAGTTCCTGGCTTCAGTTATGAAGGAGACTCAGAAAGAGGACATGACCCCAGCTTCTTCCTCAACGACGGCGTCAACGCAGAGTGTAACTCCTTCCGGAGAGACATCAGAGAGTAAGGGAAAGCACTTTGGCAGTGCTGCGGGCTTACCGAGCGCGCATGTCGAGAGCGAGGCTAAGGTAGTGAAGGTGAAGCAAGAGCCTCCAAATATTGGCGATATCATAGTGCCGCCGGCACAGCCTGCTATTCCATCCATACCGGTCCCGAGCGTACCGACAGCTGGTGATCTCGCGCTGTATCCAGCCTACGTGCAGGCGTGCGAAAAAATGAAAGAACTGGTGGGCGAGTGTGAGAACTTGCGCAAGGACATAGAGAAGCTAGAGAAGGAGAAAGCCGATCTCAAAACAAGGCTGACGGAAGCTCGTGATGGTTCGCTTTCCAAGGATGCCAGGTACTCATATGATGACGGTGGCATCTGACTGTTATGCTGACCTGACTTTGCCCTCATTCAAGGGAACGACTTAGCTCTTTCGAGGAACAAATTGAAGACTTACGAAAACAACGATACGTGCTACTAAAGAAGGTCAATGAACTCACAGATTCCAACGAGGAGCTGACCCGGAGCACAGAGCATATGAAGAAGAATAACGCCGAATTACGAAAGCAGATCGACAGTTTACGTGATAAGGCCGACGAACTTTCATCTTCTTTCGCTAAAGAGAAAGCCAAGAGGAAGAATGATGAATCCAAGAAGACAAAAAGTCTTGAAAACGAAGTCAAGGAAACAAAGCCTGAGACATCTGACGTAAAACCTACGCCTTTCACCTCTACAGCTACGGCGCCTGAAGCAAACAAAATCGCCGAGTTGGAAGCAACGACAGCTGAACTCATGCAAAAGAACCTCGAACTCGTGCGCAAGAACATGGACCTCATCAAACGTCTCAAGGAATCTGAAACCAACAGCTTAAATCACCAAAAGGCTCTCGTCGACGTTAACGCGGTATGAACACCACTTGTGCTGTACAATTGCGCACTAACCGCGTGATCATGGCCAGGTCAACGAAGAACTGCGACAAAAGTGCGAAAATTTAGAGAAGATCATTATCGAACTGGAGCAGAAACAGACGCAACGACCGACCGATCAACTTGTCCAGGAACAAACACCACAAGTAATGGGTGACTTCGCTTCATAGGATTGAAACGCACCGCACAACCGACCAAATAAACAGTTCTCACAATACATGAACGAGTCTAAGAGGGTGGATCTCCAAGAGGATTGCACGCCAACTTGACCAAAGGACCTTGCTGAGGAAGGGAGAAGATGAGGATGAGGAAAAATCGGAATCGCCCCATCCAGATGGGCCAGGATCGTATTGCGTCTCAACCATGCCTCGTAAGGAATTCGAGGAAGCAGCTGGCCGCGGTCCAATGGTGTAACACTCGTACCTGATTGGTGCGAGAAGGAAAGACTTGGCCGCAATTCTTTTTCCGCCTCAACTTCCCTTCTTCCCACCAACACACCTCCTCCACTGTGCACCCAGCTACCCTTGACCCTACCCAACACCTCACTATGCAAGCGCTTCGCCGTACCTACAACGAACACGTACGTATCGTTGGCCTTCTTCGTTGTGCCTCCCCTTCGTGGCGCGGTCGTCTCACCACCAGACGCGCGTAGACCAAGGCCGTGTGGTTGACCCTGTTCCCCGTCGTGGGTGGAGGTTGCTTGTGGGCCGCGTACATCGGTTTTCGTACCTTCGCGACGCATAACGACGTTGTGTACAGACGCCCCTTCGTCTTCGTTCTTTGTTTCGTGGTGGCGCCATAGCTGACCGTTTGTGTGGCCAGTCTGAAGGCAAAGGGCAATGAACCCTACCTGCGCCGTGAAAGCCCCAAGTTGATGTCAAGGCAGTCGGCCGTGTCCCTGCACGACAAGTGGAGCCGCGAGATGGGTGGCGAGGAGAAGGCCCAGTAGGCGTAACTGTTCGATGCGCGCTACAGTACCGACCTTACGTACACAGCTGTACATACTGTGGTTTTCACCAATATATACTGTACGAAAAGAAAGCATCAGTCTTCCTTACCCATCTCACCCACCGCCCACATGGGTGTTGTCAGGTTGTTGTCAGGTTCAAGCTGCGCCCTGCGCTCAGACCAGCGGCAGGAGGAAGGACGACTTGGCCGAGTGGTTAAGGCGGTAGACTCGAAATCTACTGGGGTCTCCCCGCGCAGGTTCAAATCCTGCAGTCGTCGATTCTTTTTTGCGACGGCTTTGTTTTCGCAAAAAAAGGTAAGTTGGGCACGCTGCGCTCTTTCAAACCAAAGACATCTCTTGGTAGCGCAACAGATATCTGAGGGAGACAGAGACCCTATGTTGACTGCGCAGCAAGCAGCCCCTGTGGGCCTCTACAAGCAAGCTCAGCTTCCGGATATCAAAGCCAAGCCCTTCACAGTTGGGAAGTCAAAGTACGCAGAGCAACACCGTCCACACTCAAGTGTGACTTACCTAGCGTTGGTCTTGGTGCCTCTCCTCCGTGCAGAGACTCAGCTATAAAAAAAGCAGCTCTCGTATATGGCCCTAAGTCCGCAAAGGACGGCGGCACCGAATACATATTCTCTTCATGCAAGGACTCTTGCGATGTTATGGTTCTCACCAGCTTGCTTGCACCGTGTCGAGGCAGAGCCACTCACCACGGAAGTATGGCAGGTATGCGGAATGAGTTCTTCAACGTACCCACTGCGGCCTGGGTCAGGCTCGCGTGATGGCGATCCAATTGCAGATGTATTCCACGCTTCTTGGTACGCATTACAGCCTTTACTTGGCCTGACACCGTGCTGATGCTTGTTTCTTTTTTACATGTTTCGTCTCGCCCACAAAGCTGGGACAATCGGTACGCGCATTGTAGCCCTTTCGTTCAAGGCCAGTCTCATGGTTACTGACACATTCTCTTTCTGGAAGATTCGTTTTCTCTCTCGCTGACGGATGTAATCTGGGAACAAAACCTTTGGAGGCGGCAATGAAGGCGTCTCACTCCTTCTCGGAGTATCTCACACAAAGAATTCTCTTCAGCGATACAAGTGAGGCCGGAAAGGCAGTGGAAGAGGCTATAGTACGAATCTAACTTAGCATGTTACACAGATTTTGAGCTCACCTCAGACATCACATGCAGCTACATGCCCACAATCAGTTGGTGGAAGGGCGCACTGCTTCAACGGTATGGGACGTTGGTACAACCTCTCTATGCGGTACGATGCTCCGGTTAAGCTACTTGGGCTGGTGGCTTGGCTGATACTCTACACCTCTTCTAGGGGGAGTACTCATGGAACTCAAAGCCGAGGAAGGATCTAAGTGGGGTCTCGTAGCAGTCAATGTTGGGGAATCCAAGATCTACCATTACTCTCCCAAGGCGAAGAAGGGCTTGCGGGTGGTGGACATAACAGCCAACAACAGACTACATGCTCGGGATGAGCGAGGTGAGCCATTGACATTGACACCTTAAAGTCTCTGACGTCGTGGTTACTGTTAGACCCTGGAGGACGAATAGGACCCTACGTGGACGACGGCAAACCGGACTTACGAAATCTGCAGGTGTACTACTTCCCTTGCCAACCCGGCGATATTCTCCTCTTTGTTACCCGAGGTATCGCCGGCAACCTTCATCCGCGTTATGTGGGCAAGACCACTCAAGATTTAAAGCTTAAGGTAGTATCTCCACTTCAACGGCTTACACTCACCTTAGGATATAGAAACTCACTTCATGGCCAAACTTATCAGTTTGCAACTTGGGAGGACTGCAAGAATGATGTCACTGCCGAGCAGGTGGTTACTCAGTTCGCCAACAGCCTGCTAGAGGGAATTATAGAAGAGGCGGGCCTTGCACCGCAAGCAGTAGCCAAAGGTTTGATTCAGTACTGCAACAACCTGACTCAACACACCAGGTATGTGCATTCCTCTCGCTACCTGACACAAGTACTCAATCGTTTGAGCAAATAGAGTGTTGATGGCAACCAACCCAACGGTCAGGCCTCCTACCGACTTCACACAATACCCAGGTATTCTTTCAGAACAATTTAGTAGAGTTGAAGCTAAGTTGTGTTGTGTGCCAGGTCGATTGGATCACACGACATGTCTCATAGCTCAGGTGGGTGCAGCACGGACACCAGCGCGCGAACAGATCGCCGACATATGGGAGTGGAATCTCTTCTTACCACTTACCATTAAAGTTGATGGTACGGAGAAGCAGTTACCTCCCATACGCCAAGGTGTTCTCACCACAGCCCTAAGCAGAAAGTGGGGACAGCACGAGTCCTTCCTTCTCTCCCCTGGGTTTCTGTACGTCTTGTTGGAGCTCCCTTCCAGCCACAAGCTTACTGAACATCTGTTGCACAGCTGGCACAGAAGCGGAGGAGAGGGCAAAGGAAGAGAGCTTCTGGGCCAACTTTGAGCGCACGGTGAACAAGAACAGAAAGGCCAGTGCTCTGGCGATGAGGGCAAGAGAAGAGATGCGGGAAACTGATCTGATCTATCTGAATGTGAAAGACGGAGAAGTAGGAATTAAGATTCGGGCCAGCGAGGCACCAGAGGCGAGCAGTGCACGCAAGCTCGTCGTTGACGCTCAGGTGCAAGCAAAAGAAAAGGACGGTGTAGCAATAGGTGTGCCTCCTCCGATGGTGTAGTGGTACTTTTTGAGATCCCTAATCTACCGCGCCCAACACAGAGAGCTGGCGACAATGCACGCAGATCGAACTGGCTGATAACCTGGACAAAACGCTGATAGGAAGAATGGTGGCCTCCACGCTCGCACAGAATGGTCTTCCACAACGTGCGTGGATCCCCTCATCTGTGTTTGGGTGCATCGGCTCATTGCCGTTTCAGTCAAGGTTGTGCAGGTGTCATCATTGATTCAGGGCGTCATTCCCGAGGAGGATACCTACTACATACGACAGAACAAGAAGACGCTACGAATGAAGGAGCTCGTGTCCGTTACGACGTACGAACAGGAAGTCACGTTGTGACCGGAAAGTTCTAATGCACTTGTGCAGGCCGCGAGAAGCCATAACTGGCCCGGGTGCCGTGCTAGTGATCGAAACGGAGCTTGACATAATGGGAATGGGCAACATCATGCTTGGATCATACAAACATATCTGCGTGCTCGGTACTCCACATGATACATCAGCCCCAACCACTAGCGTGATGTTCACTTTCATGCCTGTATTGTGGTGCACTGCAAATACCAGGTCTCAAGGCGAAGCAAGTGCGTACCTACGCCAAGAATTACCTCGCCACAGAGACGCGCAGTGGCTTTCCGTTACCGCTGCCCCGCTTCCTCGCTCTGCTCAGCGTTGGGAACTGGGCTAATAACAGCAGCATGAACTCTGCTGATGGCGTGTGAGGTTTTGGATCAATAAGAATCAATTAGGTTATCGGACCTGAGCAATCACGAACCTTACGGCGTTTCAGTTGTGTTCGATGGGTCTGCATTGAAGGAGGTCGGTGCAAAGAGCGAGGACGCCGAGAAAGAAGCTGCTCCGCTACCAAACGATGAGCTGCCGAAAACGGAATCCAGCGCCGGGATAAGTCCATCCGTAGTCGAGTGCGATGCTGCAGCTGTGTTTCTTGGTCTTCCTCTGTCTCGCCTCCTGTGCCGGCCCCTTCCGCGGTCTCCTGCGACTTCGTTTAGAGCCTCGGCGACTGGGGACGTGTGATCGTTCGTCGAGCCAAAGATGGGTGGCGATGAAAGGAAGACCATGACGGGGACCGGAGCCGAGCCCGATGTCGTAAAATGGTAAGGGCTTGAGTAAAGGGGTTCCAGAGCCCACTTGCGACCCTCACTGTCTATTTCGTACGTCGGGAGTGTTGATGCCCGCCCCAACGCGGCGCCAGGTAGCGTAGAATTCTTGGGAGCTTCGCACATGGAGCATTGCAGATGGTCTGACGTAAGGTTTCGGAAGGTACACTGTGTGCACGTCCATCCTCCCTTTTCTGGTGAGGATTGTTGTTCCTCCTGTGACGTGCATGGCCGCCGGAGGTGTAAAGTGATGTAGTAGGAACCAGATGGCGGGACGACGAAGGAGACACAGTAGACGCCGTTGGAGAAGTCAACAATTTGGATCCGATCAGGCGGGAGTTCCTTCGCTTCTTCTTCTCCGACTGCCTGAGGGTCCACGACCTGTTTCATGCACAAGAGTTTGCAAGTTAATTACCGGCTGACTTCAGATGGCCATATGTTGTGAGGACCTGATACTCCGGTAGCTGCCGAACCACCGTGAAAGAAGTGGCCATAGGCA
Source organism: Acanthamoeba royreba (assembly GCA_000826365.1). Taxonomy (NCBI): domain Eukaryota; phylum Discosea; order Longamoebia; family Acanthamoebidae; genus Acanthamoeba; species Acanthamoeba royreba. The sequence continues at coordinate 17,921 of CDEZ01023875.1, forward strand.
TGTTGGACGCTCCAACCGTACCAGACGCGTATAAGTTGGCGACCCAGTCCGAACCACCGTAAGTTAGCTACACAACAACTGGTCAGTACGGCAGTGTAACGGGGCAGCAGGAAGCATCTAGGTACTGGATTGTACTCAGCATCGCGTGCTTGTATAATTAAAGATGCCAAGCGTTTATCTTTCCGGTCATGCTCAAGCCATGTCCATCCCCTTGTATCCACCCTTGTCTTTTGTGCATTCGCCTTTCCTGAGAAGCGCAAGCGAATGCTCGTACTGAGAGCATGCGTAAGAGCAGTACAATGAAACGGGATGCTTACCAGGAAGGATTTCAAGCAGGATGGGCGAGCCAATAATAACATCATCTTCGGGAGTGCCAAAAGAGGACGCCATCAGGAAAGGCGAGGCCCGTTCCATGCGGACTACCATCCGATACCTGCGTTAGTAGCCTTCAGTTTCATTTTCAAACCAGATGTTCACACTTGAGAGCGTATTCATACTTGCCAGTTTTACTGAAACGGAAGGGACTAGGCGGGTAGCACTTTGGCATTTTCGGGTTTAGGGTTAATTTGAGAGGGAACATGGGCGCTAGAAATACGGCTCTGCGCATGGAATGCATGTAGGACACGTTCTGTTAATGTGGGGGCGAAAAGCACACAACTGTGTGAAGGAGTATGTACGGTTCAGCACTTTCATCAGTTCCATCGTAGAGCGTTGCAATAAAGGAGCATGCTCCTGCTAAGAGCTCATTGCCTAAGCTGTCTCGAGGATGGACACACAACATCAAATTGTCGTCGGTAGTCGGGCGAATAATGCCATCAGTAGTTGTCTGCGTTAAGTAGCCGCTGCTACTTTCCGGGTCGAAGGAAGCTCCTGTTGGCACTAAGAAAAGGGAACAGCTGCTGGATGGCCCGTGTGGTACGCCCTCGACCATGAGGGAAAACGGGGAACCTGTACAAAGGGCCCGCATTCTGAGTTGCTGCTTCGCTGGGAGGCAATCAAGTCCAGGGTACCTTGAATGTGCTGATGAGAGGCTTCACCAGGTATAACGATGCTGATTTCGAATGTTCCAGGCTCAGAGATAACAAGACTTAGGCCGTATGTTCCTGTCCATCCCGATGAAAGAAAGCGCTTGTGGTAAGCACGGAATGCGCCTTCAGCACGAGGGCGAAGAAAATAGAGCACGTACCGTCTCTGTTATCGACGAGTAACGGAGGATAGAGATCCCGAGGTTGAGGGGTCACGATGACCTTGAAAATTTCGCCTCCCTCGGATATGCAATTACCGAATACATCGCGCGCCTGCAGACGCAGGTAATGGGCTTTGTTCATTGCGATATGCTTCGGCATGCCACGTTCCATCACGTGACACTTGCTTGCGCAGGCGACTGCGTGTGCGTCGAAACAATAAGCGATTATGTAATAAGGAGCTCTGCATTGAGACGTCCCGAAGCAAAGTGATTGCGTACTCTTGCTTTGTAAGCTCTTTGCAAGCTCGGGGCTGAGCTCAGAAAAGGCACCCGTCGTGGCGATGGTCTGTCTCACAGGTCCTGATAGCATATAGTTCATGGCTACTTCCCGGAGCTGCTGCGCTTGAAACCTACTCGAACTCAACATGAGGCATGTTCTGTGATTCCCCAATAACTGCCAACGTACCGATCAGCCATTTCCAAAATGTACGCAGCGCTGTCTGTGTCAATGCCGGAGCTGATCATTTGTTCACACTCTTCCTGTAGATCGTGCATGGTGAACAGGTTGGCAGCCACCAACAGTTCAACTACGCTATCGGGCGTGATGACTGCCTTTCCTGTGTACAAGTACTGCACGTGCAAGGTTCAGATCACAGAAAAAAAATTTCATTGAGAATGTTGATTACCTGCATTAGACGATGAACCACGCTAGCGCTCAGCTCGGGTAAGTTGATCTTCTCGGCGCTTGATTCCTTCATTCCTGCCCCACATTTCCCCAAAGATTGGTTGGTGGTAGAGCCACAGAGGCCAGTCGGCAGGAAGACGTACCAGAGGTCAGCATCGCCTTGAAATGGGGAGAACGAGTACACAAAAGGAACTTGTGAACGGGAATGCGGGTGCCTTCGTCCAATACCAGCAGCAGATCGCTAAACAGAGGATTCTCCAAGAAGCCGGTGAGTGCTGACGCGATGGTTTCGTTTGTCTCTTCAGGGAACGACAACAGTGCTGTAGTGGGCGAAGAAGTTGTTTCGGAGCCTGTGGATTCCATAAGTGCTTGTCCCTCGGCTCGGCGCTTGCCTCTTCTACTATGGTAAGTGAAAGAGAACTTGGTATCACATGCACTGACATGAGTGCGTCAGAGCATGACAACTCTAATAAAAGGAATAGGCGGGAGTACCGGAGACTCTGCAACTCGCTTGAGGGCTCAGCTTCCGAGGCTGACAGAATGGAGCTGACGGCGTCAACCGAAGGTTGTGCAGAAGGATTGATGATACTTTCTATAAGAGCCCATCGTTTGTCCTCAGTACCCATACCCGAGTGCACGCATTGTTTCATTGCGCGTCTATGATTCTTCCATTCATTAATGCGCATCTTTGCGAGCGTCCTTGCCACCGACGGTGAATCATCGAGCGAGAGAGTCCTGAAGCGATGACACCACATAACAGAAATCATGGGGAGGGAAATCAGTTATCTCGAGAATGACGCTCGTATCATCGTGCGTACTGAAGCAGCGAATCAAAGTCTGGAGAATCTGTCGATCGGCAGCAGAAACGCATTCCAAGTTTAGTACTTGGTAAGTACATAGAGAGAAGAATACATCATACCAGCTGGTTCATCGTTTTCTGGTCTCGCTGGACCGCGGTTGCGTTTGATGCTGGCAGTGATGAGCTGGCATTAGGCAAAACGTCAATTCCAACATCGGCAAAAGCTCCGCGTACAGTAAAGTAGGCCGAAAAGCCTTGGGCGTATGAAGAAGGTACTCAAGACAGTCCCACGCAAGCTGTAATATTCGGTGATCGATGGCTATCTGTAAGCATTCAGCAAGCCGAGATACGTCCTTTCCGTCCACGATCACTTTGAAACAGTGCCATAATAGTCGCCTTTGTGTCGCTTCGGATCCATAGTTGTACCACTTGGGGTTGACAGAGCGCTCTGTTACTGTTGGTTCCTTCTCGTCGGCAGTCGGTTTTGCCGCTTGAAGAGCTGCCGCAAACTCGCGAGCTTCCGTAAGGTCGAGTTCGGTCCACGATATAACCCAAAGGATCAGTTCGAGTGCCTCCTCGGAACGCAAGTTGTCGCCAACAAGTAGATCATCGCAGTAGAGACACTCCAAATAGCACGACACCAGGCGCCGAGAAGTCAGTCCCTTCAATCTCACGACTGAAGACGACGAACTCAACTGACGGCGGAACTCAGGAACTCTTGCGTAGAGAATAGCCTTGTGGCACGGTAATTCGCTACTGTCAGGCCAATCGCCATCGCCTGCGCACGAGGTAAATGAGAACACCCGAAAACCATCAAAGCGGACCACAATATTGAAAAAGCCAAGTACCGATTAACTTGAGATCAGGGAAGGAGTCAGGATTGAGGAAGGATCGCCGAAGATCAGTGGCTAAACGAAGATCCTGCTTGTACGTGGCATCGGTGACAACCCTGTCCGCATTCCATGACACGTCGTTAGCAATAGCGTCCAGCCTTGAGAAGAAATGATGGAGGGTCAGGTACAGTGTGTGGTGCCATCCACAGCAGAATTGGGTTATCGCATACTGCTCCAATCCTACGACTGCACGGGGTACAGCCTATGCATAAGAGCGGAATTGTAAGATTCAACAATCTCTCCGCTAATGACAGAGACCCGGTATTCACTCACTCACCTGAATATCAAAGGTTCCGTGACCCAGCTGCCCATATTTACCCTGACCGAAGGTGTACAATTGCCCAGCACTAGTAAGCACCGCTCTGCACACGTGGTGGTATGCCAAACACAACGGTTACGAAATCAGTGGTCATCGTTGGATTATAACGATGCAAAGTCTGCGTACGTGTGATATGCCCCGCAAGACACGTCTACCACAAACTTGGTAGCCAGGCCTTCAACAAGCACAGGCTGCTGGGTTTCTTGTGACTTGACTCCACAGTATAGAGAAGAACCCCACGTGAAAAGCTGGCCGTTGGCTACCAGATTCGTTGCACTTATCATCAGCAAGCAACAGGTGACTTATCACAGGCGGGAAGGTCGAATTACCAGTAACGGCAGCCATGTGCAGCAATCCACAGCTGATCTTGCGCACCACCTTGCCCTACATTGTGTGCATGACAAGTCAGCAATAAGTTCTCAACGCGATGAAGTTCAAAGTTGATTCAAATTACCTTGAGCGCCAGAACGAGCGTGGGCGTACGTTGAAAAGATGTCTCGTGACCCAATGGCCCCATTCCCCTGAGAGGACGATGTTAGTGGTACACATCGATGTCCACCACTTGGCATAAAGCTGCCGAAGATCTGGTACCATGTGTAGACTTCGCCTTCTTGGCTCAATGCTGCCCAATACCAGTTGTTGCACGCCACATCAATGAACTTCTTTCCTGAAGGTGTATCTATTTTTTTCACGGTGAGAGTGTCATTTTCAACCTGTGGCCATGGTATCTCATAGAGCAGGCCGTCGTCTGTGAAGAGAATATATCCATGTCAGCGCACGCAACAAGGAAATGTAAACACACATCACATCGGTACCAGAAAGTCCAAGGATGTCATTATCAGTGATAGCGATGCGTCTTATCGTAAGATTGGTCTCATCAGGTTCTGGCAGGTTGAGGTCCTGACGAAACAGGGGCACCGGCAGCTGTAGATCATGTAAGCCTGGCGATTTGCCTCGGCCCACGGCAGAGGGTGGAAAGCACATCATACGCCCGTCCTCTGAAGGGAAAAAAGATTGGTGTGGGTCATCAACCAGGCCATGATCTGGGAATTGGATCGATTGAATATTGTACCCATCAAGACGGCCGCTTTTTCCTCCCCGCAAGCGACCTGCCGTATCCGTCCCAGACGCTTGCACGGCAACTCGATAGCCGTGTGGGAGGACTTGTACCCGGTGAATCCCCACATCGTACATCTTCCCTCTGGTCCATGTGTTACGCATCATCACCACATCACCGTACACCCACACACACAAACAAGTGGATATCAGAGATGAGGTTCGTTCTGTGACACACTCTGTCGCATTCATCACGCACGCTGCTGGATGATCGTCGGACTCTCCCCAGCCGCCACGCCAACCACCGGACCGTACTGGCCTTCCAGCCGCTCATGCAACCGCGGCTCCGCAACATTCGAGAGCGAGTTCCCGCCCTGTTCAGTAGAGCAACAGACAAGCAATTGTTACTTCTCTCCACAAATAATAAATAATAAATAATAACAAAAATAATAAATAAGTCAAATACAGAAAAACAACCAAAAAGAAAATACAAGTCGGGTGCGTACCAGCTGCCCTCGCGCGTTGGACCCAAAGTTCCACAAGAGGGAGGCCTCTGTACACAAAATTTAATGTAAAATTTAAATGAAAAATAAAAAAGAGAAAAGAGATTGTCTCAGCTCGAAATGACGTAAACGTACTCATATGTGTGTGGGCTTCTCGTACAAAGAAATATTCGGGAGACAAATACTTTTTATTGGGCAACAATTTAGCAATTAATTTTTTCTTCCAAGAAAGAGAGCTAATTTTTATTTTTCCGAAACTGTTCCAAAATGCACCAAATAAAATTATGGTTAGGAAGGCAAAGACGAAAATTCCGGAGGAAAATGTGGCGCTTTCCTTTTTCTTGAATCTTCTCTTGTTGCTTCATTTTATTTTTTATATCAAACTCATCGACTGCCCAAGATGGATGACAAGCACGGCAAGAGTTCCTCCTCGTACGTGTTTTTTCTTTTTGTTTACATTACCCTACACCACTACTTCCTATTTATTTATTACATTTTTTAAAACATTTATATAATCATTTTTTTCCAATTCCAATTTTAATTCTTGATTAATTCTTTATGGTCGCGTGGTAGTCGAAGGGGGGATGAAGGGCGAAGGGATGAGCGCGACCGACGTGGTGATCGCAGCAGGGATCACCACAGCAGCAGCAGCAGTGGTAGTGGTAGTGGTGGGGACAGAAAGCGACGAAGGGAGCCGCACGACAGAGGAGAGGAAGACCATGAGGCCGACCGAAAGGACCTTCGTAGTTCTTCTTCCTCTTCCTCTTCCTCTTCTTCTTCTTCGCAGGTGGCCTCGGCTGGGAACACCGGAGCTGCCGCAGCGGAGCTGTCTTCCATCAGCGACATTGCTGCCACCATCAGGGAGGCCAACAAGCTGAGAGCGGAGCTGGGCATGCCTCTCCTGGAGGAGGTCGACGAAGCCGCGCTCGCTGCTGCGCGAGAGGCCGCTACTTCCGCCATAGAACAGGCTGCGGCGCAACAACAGCAGCTCACTCCTGAAGAGGCGGCCGCTGCAGCCGCTCGCGAGCAGCAGACGCTCGAGGTGATGGCCAAGATCGAAAAGTACGATCCCACTCGTCTTTCCTTCTGTTGAATGAATGTGCCTGCTTTGCATTCGATGCTGATCGCGTGTGTGTTTGGTGGTTTTGCTTTGGACAGGGCGAAGAAGAAGCGGTTACAGACTCAAGTTATCGGCAAGTCCCTGGGTGAGGAGCTTGCGGACGAGGACGAGGGCGTGCTCGCCTGGGTCATGAAGCACAAAGTGGGACAAAGTACCGGTGCTGCCGCGACTGGTGACGTCTCGAAGCTGAAAGAAAGAGATCTGGCCAAGCGCACCGCGCGCATGCTTGATGACGCCGACAAGATAGTTGAGGAACAAGGTGATGATGAAGAGGGGGAGCGCACACGGCAGCGCCCACAGAAAAAGGTAAGGCGCACCAAGAACAGCACCGTGGTGCCCTCTATCATTGCACATCGTCCGGAGGACCTCCAAGAGGGCGAGGTCATCATGGTTCTCAAGGATGCTCCCGTACTCGCCGGTTCTGATGAGATCAATGAAGGTACACCCCTACCATCCAACGTGCCCACGTTGTTGTCATATTTCGTGCTTATAGATGGGTGTTCCAGACGACGATGAACTGGAGAATATCAACCTTCTCGAGCTCGAGAAAGCGAGAGAGTTCCAGGAGCGCAAGAAGAAGAAACCGATCTATGACGTCTATGCCGACATTCACTCTGACAAAAAGAGCATTCTTGCACAGTATGATGAAAGGCCCGAACGATCGGTAGCACCTCCTTCTTGTGTGTTGGTGGCTATGACGGCATCTAATCATATCTACCCGCAGAAATTCAAATTGAACGAAGAGGGCCAAGTGGATGAGGATGTAGAAACCAAACTCGATCGCGTGCGTGAAAAGCTCAACGCGAACCGCAAGCTACTTTACGACATCTCCGGCCCCACAGCATCGCTTGCTTCGGAATTCCTCACACAGGAAGAGACAGCTTCATTCAAGACCCCGCGCGATAAGAAGGTTCGTTACAGTTCTGTTAACTATCCTATCGGGAATCTTACTCGCTGCATTTTCACCTTCCACAGAAGAAGTCAAGAACGAAGAAGAAGCAATTGAGGAAGAAGACAACCACAGCAGAGCTTATCGAAGCAATGGAGGGCGCAGAGGCTGAAGAGGAGCACCACGGCTCACGCAATGAAAAGACTGCAAAGCAGCTCAGGGACGAGGCGGAAAGATCCGCGGAGCTTCTTCGGCGCAAAGAAGGCTGGGCCAAAGCTGTCGAGCGTGCTCGAGAGGAATCTCGTTCTCTTTACGGTTTGTATTATTCTCCATTTCTTGCGCATACATTTGTGCTCACAACTGTTGCTTTGTGATGTTTTCTGCAGGAACACGAGGTGTGAAGGATGAGCCTGAAGAGGAAACTGCCGTGGAAGAGGAGGCCGAGGACCTCTACAGTGCCATGTCAAAGGCGCGACGTACCGCTATCTCAAAGCAAGGCAAACAGAGCGTGCTCGAAGCGAGTACGTAATACTGGCAGCTGATGATTCAGTGCCCAAGAACTAACGACATTTTTCCTGCACAGTTGCCGAATCACGAAAGATAAAGGAAGAGCGGCAAGCCTCTGGTGATGGTGGCTTGGTCATCTCAGACACGACTGAATTCTGCGCATCTCTCTCCACGGAGGGCCTGGCTCTCAAGTACGTCATATGGGCACAAACATGCCTGAGACTCGTTCGACATAGTAACTGTTTGTATTACAGGGCGAAGAAGAAGAAAAAGAAGGCTGAACAGAGCCTTGAGGCTATGGAAGAAGAGGTCACGGAGGAGTATCTCGAGGTTAAGCAAGAGAGTGCCGAAGAAGAAGAGGAGACAAAGAGTGGATTCGTGCCTGTGGAACCGGGAACCGCAGCCCCAGTCTCCAAGCGCGTTAAAGAGGAGCCTGTAAAAGAGGAACCGAACCTTCAATCGGTACTCACTATTTCTTCACCGTTTGTGTCTATACAATTATTGATTACTTCTTGATAATTGTATAGGTTGTGCCTGAGGAGCCTCTAGTTGCCAAAGGTCTGGCCGCTACGTTACAACTTCTTAATCAGCAGGGTGGTGGCAAGGCGCTCGAACTCGACAGCTATGGCGGCAGAGCTAGAGTATGTTCAATTACCTTCACTGGTCAATCCCATGATCTTAACTTCTTCTGCGCAGGACAAAGTGTTGGAGATACCAGATTCTGATGACCCGGCCCCACACATTCGGCTCGATAAGTACGATGAATTTGGCCGTAAGATGACTCCTCGTGAGGCCTTCCGCCATCTCTCCCACCGATTCCACGGCAAGATGCCCGGCAAGAAGAAGACAGAGAAGAAGATTCAAAAGTGCGTGCAGTGTATCATATATGTTTAACCGTTCAGGCGTATTAACTGTGCTCCCTTGTGCGGTCTACATCAGGTTCGAGGAAGAGCTTAAGCGGAAGAAGATGAACTCGCTTGACACGCCACTATCCAGCTTGCAGGCCATGCAGAAGGCACAGGAAGTGACCAAGACGCCTTACCTCCTTCTCTCTTCCACTTCGGCCGCTCGCGGCCTTGACCTGAGGTACAACCTGCAATGTGCCGCCCTCTTATCTACGCGCTGACGCGTTCTTGGTGTGTTTCTGCAGCAAACCGAGCAAGTAACGTGTTTGCTCAGCCGCAGCCCAGCTCCTAAGGATGTGCGTGCCACTGTTTGCCCGAACCCATGACCTTTGTTTCCTTGTCTGCTGGCACGTTACGCCAATACGAACTAGTTGCACATAGACCACATTTGCTATCATTAGGTCCAACTTGCATCAGGATACTCTGCCGGCCAACCATCCCATGGCTGCAGTCCGAACAGCTTGCGTCCGAGGTCACTTGGCACAAAGCCTTTTGGCAGCTTGACTTGGAGCATCTCAGCACTGCAGTAACGCGTTAACAAACCGTGTGGCGCCTGAAAAGGCCATGCAATGGACATATACCGTATCTTCCAGAGACGAGAAGAGGCCTGCGGCATGACATCCTCTGGGAACATCTTGAGGTACTGTACATAGCGAAAGCCCGAACCCGAGTTCGGATAGTTGCAGTGCGGCATGCGAGAGGACCATATCACCAAGGAACCTAATGAATGGCACAGGACTGAGACCTCTCCTCCCAACTACAGGCCATGAATGCAGGTTACCTTTACGAGCGGTGATCTTTTGAGAGTGATGGCGCAGGGGATCATCTTCAGGCACTGACACGAATGTGCCCTGTAAAGAAAACTGAGAGTTAGAATCTCTTGGTGCAGCAACTTGTGCGCATGTACTTTGTTGTAGATTGGAGTCTGTTTGGCCCAGGTACTCAGGAACTTGTGAAAACCAGGCACTGTTTCAAACCCTCCGTCCGTTTCTTGATGACAAGACGTAAGGAGTACAATCAGGGTAAGGGCCAAAGCGTACTATTGAGGAGGACAGGCGAGGGTCTTACCCGTGCTGTCGGACAGAGCGATAAGACCTTGCACTTTATCACGGCCATTGAAATTGACTTTGCCGTTGTTTTCCGTGATGAATCGCATGGCAGGCGACATGAGCCAGCTGCTCAGCGCGCGACATGAGATCAGCATGGTGAGCGTGTATAAACGAGATAAAATCTACCTTTCGTATGTGGATTGCTCGTCAGGAGGGTCAGGGCATGGAGCAAGCCCGCACCATGCCCACACCGCCAGGTCCCAGTGAAACCACTGCTCTGTAGTACGCCACTTTGGACGGTCTTCCACAACCTCTTCGCCATCCTGCTGACGGAATCTGATCCCTTTTGTTGGCCGCATGATCCCATATCTGTCCATCGATACCATCAGCTTTTCCGTGCTGAACAAGTTTGAGAAGACCTTCAACATCGCATGTTAGGTGCATCCTCTCTCCGCCATCAACCGATCGCCAGGCAGGGTCACCTGATGAATGCGTGGATTCTGACGATTCTGCCATGCCTGCGGCCCAGAGGCGATGTCCTGGCCGAGGATTCCTGCAGACATTCCAGGCCACGGGTCCCACGTGTTCGGATCCTCGCGCTTCAGTGGCAGATCTCCTGTCCATCACCACAGCACATACGCAACACCATCAGCATCATCCATCCTTCACATACGATCGGACTGGCCTTGCAGACAAACCATCAAATCTACGTTGGCTGGCCATCTTCTCCACTTCGTGCCATATCTCGTCAATGGTGGCCTGTTGGTTGTTGTGTCAGAACACTGCACAATTATATCTTTTTTATTTGATTTCTTCTTTAAAAATAGAAAAATGAATAAAAATAAAAAAATATTGGGGTTGAGGGGAATGACCTCGATGTCGTGTGGGGAGAGGACATCACGGACGACGACGAAGCCGTAGGTGTCGAAGAAGGCAAGCTGGCCGGCGACGTCGTCAACCTCGAATGCCTGCACAAACCCCTCCTCGTCCACCGGCGCCCGCATGCCCTCGAACTCTTGGCCAACTCTTGATCCCCCATCCCCACCACCACCACCATCATGACCACTAATAGTATGCCCGTCTGCCTCCATCCTCGTTCCTTATGGGAATGTACAAAAAGATTTCAAATTCTGCAAATCGTTTGCGAAATTGCGCCTCTGCATTTGGGTCAGAATTGTTGTGCGCACCCAACATCATCAATCATCCTTTAGCGATGAGGGATCTATACATCGAAATATATATATGTGTATCAGGTAGAGTCACCATCACTAGTATCTCCATGGAAGTCCATCGGAGGCGCGCTAGGGAGGGTATCTTGGCGATCAGGGATTGTACCCTGTACCTGAGAGAGCAGCAGATCAAACGGCGGGGCACTTGGAGCCAAGACCGGCCTAGATGTGCGCGCAGGATTGAGACGGCACGCCTGGAGCCAGAGTCCATTGAGGCGCGCTTTTTCTTCACTCAATCGCTTGCTGATGGCCTGCAGCTGGGATTCGCGCTTGCCCTCCAGCTCAGCCAGCAGCAACTTTTGCTCCGCTGCTGCCTCGGCCACAAAGCCTTCCTTCACCTCACGCGCCAGTGCCAGCCGCTGTCGGGCGCTGGCTTCCTCCATGTCGGCCTGGAGCAACTTCGCTTCATGTTGTGACGATTTGCCACCCTTCTCCCTCCTACGTTTGTGCTTCAGCTGCAGAGCAGTCCTCGTGGCGTTGATATTGCGCAGCTTGGCCTCATACTTCTCTGTGGCCTGCGAGACAGGTGATAAGTCAGCAGCAGCCAACGAGGGCGGAATGACAATACCGCTTCATAAATACGATTGGCCGAACTTATCTTGGCGTTGTATGCGTCATCAATCGTTCGCTTATCTTTCTTGAATTGCCTCTGTGATTGATGAGACAGAAGGTGAGGGCAAGAAGAGTACGCGCGGATTGATGGATCAGCAAGGCACCTGAATCGCATTGCGTGAGGAGGTATGCGCCGCGGTGGCCTCTTGGTAGAATAAATGCAGTGTCCGTAGCTCACGAGCCAAAGGCGTCTCTGGGATGATTCTTTCCAGATAGCCTGAAAGGGGCCTGTTGTGCACAGTCATCAGTCATTTACGTTGTGGTAGTGACCCCATGCGGCAGTCTTGAGTGTGTACCATTCCCAGTACTCATCGAGCAGATCACAAACATCAAGTCTTTCAATCTCACGCCGAAAGAGATGAGGCAGCTCCTCCGGCCATATCAGGCTGCGCGCTGCGTATTCACCCTGCTCCATCACCAAAGCTGTGAACCAAGACTGGTACAGATTCACGACAGGCTGACATGGCGCCACCTTAATATCTTCTTCGTCTTCAAGCGCCATGTCCTCATCTTCGTCGTAGGGCACTGTGGGTCGGTCTTGTTCAGAGTCCTGTGCGAATAGCCATGGCTTGCACAACTGTTTCACCCTCTGGAAGTCCACCATCAGTAAGAGACATTTACTCATAAAGCTGATATGTAGGAACCTGGAAATCCCAACTCTGGTGGATCATCTCATTGAAGAACATCCTTCTCAGTTGTGAGCGCGCGATGAGCTTGGGTCCCGTGGCGTTGGTTGGGTGGAGGGTCATTCCATTCGCCGCAACGAACGCCGAGAACGACATGCTCCGTACTCGATCATCGCTGCTGAACCTTCGTCGTATCCAAAGCGGAGGAATCCCCAGCTTCTCCACGACCCATGCACCGTAGTCGAGCATTGCCTTCAAGACATCCAGTCTGCGATTTGTCAGACCAACATGTACTCGGAGGAACACAGGGGATGGAGGTAGAGAATTGGTACTGCTCTTCGGCCTCTGAAGCTTCATCGTTGTTGTCCTCCTCTGAGTCGTGATCAGATGCATCTTCATCATATGAATGAAGTCTAAATTCCCTGACGAAGCGGTCCTGTAGCAGCTCCGGGGCAACAAGGCGATGGGTCAGGAACAACTCGAGATACTCCCTCCCGTATGTGCGCCACACTGCATCGAACCCGCGCAGGCCTCGGAACTCCTCGGTCAGCTGCAGCGCGAGGCCCTCGGGGGTGGTGATGTGCTGCAGGAGGTTGTCGAAGCCGTGCCGCTCCACCGCCACCAAGAAGCCCTCCCGCCACAGCTCCCCGCAGTAGGCCGCCACTGCCTCCGGGTCGCCGTAGCACGGCCGCCGCCAGAAGCGCCGCGCCAGAGCCAGAGCCACCGCGCCACCGGTGGTCCATGCCAGCCACGTCCACCCCAACCCTGACGTTGCCCGCCGCGAGGCGGCCTGCGCGCTGGGCACCCGCTGGGCCACCTGTAGCCATGATGGAGGCGACGCGCGCAATCGACGAAGGAGGTGGAGGACCAGGTAGCCCACCAGCGTGCGGACGCCACGCAGGAGGGCGAGCGCGCCCACACCTCCCACCACCAGCGCTGCCCCTCGCCACACGCGCCTTCGCTCGTGCCAAGGCACCACCACCACCACCCTGCTGCCTGCTCCTCCCTCCTCAACCTCCTCTGACGCTCCCATGATGTTACCTTTCTCAACTCAAGGGATATGTATGGATGTATCGGGCGAGAAGCTCCAATTATATTT
>CDEZ01023875.1:31447-82288 GCA_000826365.1 Acanthamoeba royreba
GGTAAGGTGAAGATTGTTGTTGGGGGGCGCTTGTTGGTTTATCATCATGAAACACAAGCGAGCAAAAGGCAAAAGAGAACTATGATTTTCACTCGTGCTTGGCGAGATGTTCGTTGAACTTGGCGATGAGGTCGTCGAGGGAGATGGTGCCATGCCTGACATTGTCTCTCGTCCTCACGTTCACCGTATTGCTCTCGATTTCCTCCTTGCCGCACACGAGGATGTAGTTGTACTGCGCCAGCTGCGACTCACGGATCTTCTTGTCGAGCTTCTTGTCTGACAGATCCATGTCCGCAAAGAAGCCGGCCTCGTGGATGCGGCTCCGCACCTTGTCCACATACTCGGCCTGTGCAGCGTCGTTCGTAACGGGAATGACAACGACCTGGCGAAGACACACATCCCTGTTAGAACCAGAGGCATACTAAAGAACACGAGGAACAAGTACCTGACGCGGGGAAAGCCAGAACGGCCACTTGCCGGCCGTGTGCTCGAGAAGGATAGCCATCATCCTCTCCACGGAACCGAGAATGGCACGGTGAATGATGACAGGACGGGCAAGCTCACCCTCCTTCTCGCCAGACATGTAGTCCAGCTCGAAGCGGATCGGGAGCTGGAAATCCAGCTGGATCGTGGCACACTGGTGCGACCTCCTGAGAGCATCCTTAATCTTGATATCGATCTTAGGACCGTAGAAGGCACCTGAATCAAAGCATAAAAAAATGATTAGATCAGTAACGACACAGAACTGAGATTCAATTCGCACCATCGCCCGGGTTGAGGGCCCACGGCTTGCCGAACTTGTCCAGCACAAGCTTGAGCTGATTCTCAGCGTTATCCCATGTGGCGATCTCACCCAGGAAATTTTCTGGGCGCGTGGAGAGTTCTAGGGAGAAGTCGAAGCCGAAGATGCCGTACACATGCTGCAGGAAGTCGAGGCAGCCAAATACTTCCTTTTCAATCTGGTTAGCAGCGCAGAAGATGTGGGCGTCATCTTGCTGGAACCTGATGATCAAGACGAAACATCGTATGGTGAGATACGGCAACTAATAACACCAAGAGCAACGCGGACGATGACATACCTGCGCACTCTCGTGAGGCCCGTGAGGGCTCCAGACAGCTCATTACGGTGAAGGACACCAAAGTCAGCAAAGCGGATGGGAAGCTCGCGGTAGGACCTCGTCCTGTGCTTGAACATAAGGCAGTGGCCAGGACAATTCATGGGCTTCATCGCGAACTGGCGTCCCTCACATTCAAAGGCGAACATATTGTCCTTGTAGTTTTGCCAGTGGCCGGACGTGAGCCAGAGCTCCGAGTTGTAGACGTTGGGCGTGATGACTTCCTCAAAGCCGCGCCTGCGGTACTCACTTCGGATGAAATCGATGAGCTTGTTGTAGACGCGAGCGCCATGGGGCAACCAGAAGCAAGAGCCGGGTGAGAGCGGATGGAAGAAGAAAAGCTCCTGAGCCTTGCCAAGGTTCTGGTGGTTTCGCTTTTCGGCCTCGGCGAGCTGCTTCTTGTACTCTTCAAGCTCCTCCTTAGAACGGAAGGAAATACCGTACACACGCTGCAGGCTGTCGTTATCCTTGTTCGCCTGCCAGTACGACGAAGAGTTGTCCATGACCTCAAGCACCTTCACGAAGCCCGTGTTGGGCACGTGAGGTCCTCGGCAGGGATCAATGAGATTGCCGCATCGGTAGACCGTGCAGCTGCCACCCTCAGGCACCTTGTCGCGCAGGATCTGCGACTTGTATTGGTTGTGCTTGAACAGTTCGAGAGCCACTTCCTTGGGCACCGACATCCGCTCGAACGTCTGCTTCTCGCGAATGATCTGCGCGATGATACGGTTGATATCCTTGTAGTCGTCCTTGGAGACCTTGAGCTCCTCCGTGGGCATGCGACCCTCGTAGAAGAAGTGGTACTTGTCGCCGTCCTTACCCGGAGGACCCACACACAACTTGATGCCGTACTTGCGCTCAAGCGCCTGACCAAGGATGTGCGCGCTAGAGTGCCAGAAGACCTTGCGCGCTTCCTCGCTGTCCACCGAAAGGAGTTCCAGCGCGCCATCTTGCTCCAGTGGGCGCCAGGCGTCGACCAGTTGGCCGTTGAACCTGGCCACACACGTCTCATCGCGCAGCTTCTTCGAGATGCTGGCTGCTATGTCAAGGGGCGTCGTCTTACCGGCCACAGCGTCAACAATGCGGCCATCGGGAAGCGTAACCT
The DNA here is from genome assembly GCA_000826365.1 of Acanthamoeba royreba. NCBI lineage: Eukaryota > Discosea > Longamoebia > Acanthamoebidae > Acanthamoeba > Acanthamoeba royreba. The sequence goes on from CDEZ01023875.1 coordinate 33,668, forward strand.
TGATGGGCTTTTCCTCTGTTAACAAAAATTTGTGTAGAAAATGTTTTGTCAATTTGCGGCGAATCTAATGTTACAAAAGCTGGGAAGGAAAAGATTACCAATTGAATTCTGATGCTGTTTCTTCAATTCCTCCCAGATGGCAATGCGGTGCTTGATCCACTCTGGATCCTCGGCCTGCGGAGCTTTGGCCTTCTCCTTCTTGCCTCCGCCCTGCTTGGCGGCAGCAGGCTGTTGTTGCTGGGCCTGCTCGGCCTGCACCGTGTTGCTTTCGGGTTGGGCTTCCATCTTGATGGGTTTTGTAGGTGTCGTGGATGTGCGCGTGTAGCAGATTGTCGATGGAAAAATGATCGGCGATCGATTGACGCTCTACACGGCAAACAAGTACACAAAACAACAGAAGACGCACCAAAGCCAATACGAGAAAAAACCCAGAACCAAACTCCCACCACTCCTGTCTTTAAGGTGGCAGTCAGAAATGAAAGAATTTCGGAAAGTGTTTCAAAATTCCAGGAATCCGGTCAGGCAAAGAGATCAACAAAGTGGTGGTCGGCACCAAGAAGGCGACAGAGCTTGGCGTTACTGATGCGCTTGCTTTGCGTGTCCGGAGGCGATGAATCGGGGAAGCAGATCTCTCGATCTGCGGGTATGACACCTGTGGCGCGGTAGTGCGCAAGTATGTCGTGCCATCGTCGCGGTACGCCATCACTTACATTCACGCTTTGCCCTCTTAGTTCATCATCACCAGCGTCGAGTACGCGTAGTGTTGCAGCCAGTATATCGGATACGTGGACCAAGTTGACGTGCTTATTTCCATTCTTTATCAGGCCTGGTAAGTGCGATTGATGAATTTCTACATGTCGAACGCTTGCTTGAGAACGGGCGTACCGCGTAGGAGCCACGAAGATGGCTGACGTTCATCTCCATAGATTCCAGCAAGTACCAAACAAACAGCGCCGTTTTCTCTTAGGTATTCCTCACCCTCAACGCGGGCCTGAGAAGTGTCCACCTTGGTGTCCTCAGTAACCTGTACGCACTTTCTTGTTAGGCTCGATCACTTGGATCATCGGGCAGGTCACCTCTTCGTCTGGTTGGGTGACAACGTAGCGACTAGTGCTGCCGTACACGATGACTTTCTTCACCTATTCCTCTGATTAGTTGATAGGCTTGTTCATGGCTATCATGCAGTTGCTCTGTCCTACCTTACTCAGGTACGCATTGTGGAACTCTTTTACCGAACTGAGATCACGCTCTGTTAGGACCAGAAGGATCCACCAACCGGCAAAAGATATGCGTACGCGATCGGAGTGCAAGGGAAGGTGACTACTGCGGCGTCCACTTCACGCGGATCCGGCAGGCGTGCCCACGTCTCCTTCTCTGCAAGACGTCCTGCAATCAACAACCGGGCTGAACGGTATTACGCAATGCCGCATAATTCTTACGTACCGATGAGGTTAAAGTCGGTGCGGTGGGTAGCGAGGATGCGACGACGCAGCGCAGGGTCAGTGTAGCGCTCCTGCTCGCGGCGTTCGAGCAGAGTGGCTAGTCTGCTGCCCACGAATCCCGCACCCAGCACGACCACCCACCTTCCGCCAGCACCGCCCTGATGGAGTGGGTGTTGTCATATCACAAGGTAGGTGAGCCCGTCATCAGGTTAGCGGGAAGACTGGTCCTCTGTTGTGTACCACTGTGGTCTGGAGGGCCATGGCACGTGTGCACTGTGTCTACGGTGAACAAAAGCTCTGGCTGTTGCTTGCTGTCATGTCATCAAGAGGAAAAAAGGAAAATAAAAAGAAAATAACAAAATTTCGAAGTATGTAGCCAGCACAACCTTCGCTGGTGGTTGCCCATTCGTGTAGCGCCATCTCTCTACGCACAAGCATCAATTTGATCCCATCTTTACCAGCTCCACTCTTTCCAAAAGTACAACAAACATGGCCTCCATCGACGAAGTGGCAGCGCAGTTGGGCGCCTTCAAGAAGGAATTGGACAGACCCGACGCCGATCTGGCCAAAGCCAACGCCCTCCTTGGTGATCTGAAGGCACGTCTTTATTTTTATTTTTACTGCGCAAGATCAGTGCATCGCCCATGTCCAATTGAAGCAACCATGACAATTGAACAAAGTGGAATGTTGCTGATCAATCAAATCTTTGAACTCACGGCAGATTGCCATGACCCAATTCGCCTTCCTCCTGCCCAACACTGAGCCATCCCCACAGACCCTCAAGCAAGTCCTCATCGCACGTACGTGCAGTTCCCCTTGACAATTATTATTTTTTTTTAATATCTAAATATCCACAATAATCGTGGTCTCCGTGCTCACACCTCAATTGTGCCAAATGCAGGTGAGATTTTGGAGGGCGCTATCCTGCTGGCGGTGAAGAGGCGTGACTTGGACTCCTTCGAGAGACAGATCGCTCAAGTCAAGACCTATTACTTTGATACCAGGTAAAACTTTACTCTGAATGATGGCAATGACGGTGGGCAAGAATCGCTGACTGTGATACATGGTGTTGTGCTTCAGCCGGCTGTTCAAAGACATTCCGCCATCGCCGCTTCAATACCAGATTTTGGGTCTCAACCTGCTGCGCCTGCTTGCCCTCAATCGGATAGCCGAGTTCCACACTGAGCTTGAGCTCATTCCTCTTGACAAGCACGACAACATCTACATCAAACATCCTATCCAGCTGGAGCAGTACATTATGGAGGGATCATACAACAAGGTCTTCAGTGCCTCAAAGGATCTGCCCGCTCCCAGCTATGCCTTCTTTATCGAGTACCTCATGGACACACGGCTCAAGTAAGCTCGATCCTAGACCCTGCTTGCAAGATGCTTCTCTCAGATTAACCGGTCATGTGGTTTACAGGGATGAAATTGCCGAGTGCAGCGAAAAATCTTATGGCAGCCTTCCCCTTGCTGCTGGCCAGAAGCTGTTTAACTTCAGGTCCCAGGATGAGTTCGCAGCCTATGCCAAACAGGTAACAACTTTACTCAGTCGCTATCAGACCAGCCTTCCTGACTTTTGAGAATTGCAGCGCGGGTGGGAAGTGAAGGACGGCCGGGTGTATGTACAGAAGAACGAAGAGGACAACAAGGCCCAGGTACCATCTCTTCAAGTGATCGCGCAGACCCTGCAGTACGTCAAGGAGCTTGAGCGCATCGTGTAAGGCACCTTACCTCATGTCATGCACGCTTCTTTCTTCAATTTCCAATAAGCCTATCGTTGCCGTTCGGAGGATGATCGCGTTGTTTCTCTCTCACCACCTTGCCTTCCCTTGTGTTGCGTGTGGAGGTCGTTGTCGACGTCGGCCTTTGTCGACGCAGCGGTATCCTTAGGGCGATACTAGTCTGCCTGGCTTCGCTGTAACCACACCGAGGGGATCCCAAAAAAGGTCATATTCCAAGAGCGGAGCCCAGTTCATCTCAACCCGAATCGGATGGAGAACAGCCAGTGCGGACTGCGAGCACCAGTCCCTCGGCGACCCTCCCAAAGGGGCAGCCGGGCTGGGCAGGGCCTCGTCCCGCCTCTCGAACCAGCTCACACTCTCCGCAGCGCTACGCCTCCCGCTACTCCTTTGCCGCTGCCGATGCCTCATTTAAGCGCACTTGAGCCGCCCAGCGAAACGCTGAAGCCTCTCAGCCCGCGAGCCCGCTCTCCACGGCACTTTGAGAATCGTGCCGAGCATGAACACCCGGAGCAGACAGCAAGTATTCAGTCCCAGCGGAACAATCTGCGGTACCTTGTCCTCCTTTCACAGGCAGCCCAACGCTGGGAAGGTACGCGACAAGGCAGTCCTTGCCTCACTCTGTTCGAGAGGCTCAAAAGATCTCTGCGTGCAGACATGACAGAGGCTGTGCAGAAGCTGATCACAGAAAGCGGGCGCTTCGGACGCATGGAACAGTATTGGTTATCACTGGCCTACAAGAACCGTCTTCAGTCCCCTCGCAATGCGTGGCACTTGATGTCGTCTCTGCTTCCGGACATAGCTGGTAAGGGTAGCCGATTATAGTGCTTTGTCAGTCGGCCTCCTCTGATCAGCTGCTGTTTTGGCAGACTCAAGCAAAGCTGTAGTAATGAGGAGATATCAAGAGAAACTCCAGAAGGAGGTTCATCGTGTGTGCTGGCAAGCTGAAGAGGTATTGGATTCCTTACTGGCTGATCTGCATGACCACGAGGCTTTGGTCTTTCTTTACAAAATGTACCTTCTCCTTGAGCGTTTTACCTTCGAGCTACACTGAAAGTGAACTGTTACAGGAAAGGAGACTATCAACGATATCTTGCAGAGGTGTGTTCCAGCGAGGTGCAACGGTACACTGCCAGCCAGGCTGCAATGCGGTGTTATGAAGTGGGCATGAAGCTGGCTCAGAAGGTATGTACCTTACTATGAGACTCAGTAGCCCAACTGCACTTCTGGAGCCATTTTGACCAACGTTTTTCTGCAGGCATTGGCAGGAAGCTCACCTCTTCATCTTGGGCTGGCGCTCAACTATTCTGTCTTCTGCAATAGCATCTTAAGTCTTCCCAAGCAAGCCATTGCCATTGCTCAGGTTCTTCTTCTACATTCTCTCACTTATGCACTTATCTCACCTTGGGCTACCACAGGCAGCTGTGGAGAGATGTGATGCAGAGGGAGTTGTGGGACTTCCGTGGGAGGATAGAGATGATAGCATATCAGTGCGAGGGCTTCTCATGGCCACCCTGAACGAATGGAAGGCTCACCAACTTGAGACAGAAGCGGATACCACCCAAGCCACTCGCCGACAAACTCCAGCACAGGAGTTGCACCAAAGCGAGCCCAATGAGGCAAAAGAAGAAGGAGAAGGAAAAGCGGAGGGCGTCTTGTGCAGTCAGTGGAACGTATATGGCGAGGGCATCGACCTGGCTCCCAGGCTTGACCTCCTTGAGCTTGGCGAGTGAAGCCTGGGGAAGAGCAGGAATGTAAAACTTGTATAAAGGTAAGATAGGTTTGCCCTTTCTTTATAACTGGGTTTGCTTCATTTAGATACCCGGTTTTTGGGCGACATTGTAACGCTCACACCAATCCTCGTGCTTTTAGCGCTATAGGCTTTTCTCTCTGGGTAAGGAAGTTTCCCTTTAGGGGACTGTCGTATGCAGACAAGGAAAGATCGAGCCAGAGAGGTGGTGCTCACCTCTGTCAGCCTCTGCGATAAAATGATGGTGGGGAAGGAACAACAAGGCGTGAGGCGACCGGATCGACGATCCATGAATTCCACTTCCCTTCCTACTCCTCTTCGTCTCTCATCTATTCTTCTCATCGCCCTCATGCTTGTGGCCGCCGATGCTTCCTCGATCCTCAATCTGAGCTCGGGCCCGATTGAGTTAAGCATCATCCCTCGTGAGGTGGCGGGAATGAACTGCTCCCTCAGCGTGTGTCCCGACGATCAGGTTACCAACTTCTACTTCAACGACGTAATCCCCAACGATGACCCTTGTTATCTTGCTCGCCTTCTTGCGGGATCTTCGACAGGTAAGACCGCACGCTTGGTTCAGACTTAACATCCAAGGGGAGCCTGAAAGAGATATGGATGTGATTGGTGAGCAGGAGGAGTAGGTTCCGTGCAAGGAGAGAACCAAGTGGAGTTGGGCATGGCGGCAATGATGGACGTGATACTCAACACTGGAATTGACTGCAGCCAGCGCCTCCAGGATACATTCAGCGACTTCAGCTGCAGTCTGGCTTCGTCTTGTACGTGTGTTCGCATGTTCCGTTGGCCTCATGATGGTGCGCTAACGAGTGCATTCAGTTGACTTCGCAGAGAATGAAAAGATTTACATGCGATTTGTGGAGAACGTCACGGCTGCAGAGCTCGTTGATATCGGTTCGCTAGCTTCCTGCGCGTGTACTCCCAACGTCTCGCGATTCATCGTGAACATGGTGGTGCCTTCCTTCTGCGGAAGTTACTGCACGACGGACGTTACCTGTGTACCAGGTACACCTCCCTTCCCTACCTTACTTCATGTACTCTTGGATTGATATCTCATGCAATCAAATGCAGGATACTCCTCCATGGAGCTCGACTTTATCCTGTTCCGCCATCAGCTGCGCACGATAAGGGAGAAGATTAGCGCCCAAAGGTTGTACACCACACTGGAGGGATGTATGCGACGAAGAAACTCAATAATGTGTGGTTGTGCTTCCTGCTACTGCTACAGGTGTGGTTTGACGAAGGCAGCACAGGAACTCACGCACTACGCGCGGAGGGCCACCACGGGCTCTTTCGGAGAGTATCTGCAGAGTCAGCTCGAGTACCGAACACTTTGCCTCGCGGAGACCTCTGCTCATATCCCAACGGAGCTTCTCTACGCTGACACTGAGCACTGAATGTTGTTCGTCTATCCTTCTTCATGATCCCCATGTTTCACTGGGCATGTTCTTCCTCTTTCTCTAGGCAGCCAATAGCCGTGAAACATTTTATGAATATTACTCAATTTCTTTTCGTTTTCTTTTGTTCTCTTGTCAACAAACATTTAGCACAAAAGGGAATTTACTTTAGAAGGAAACGCTGAGTCCCCTCTTGTGGAGCTTCTCTACAGCTGTTGCGACAGCCGAAGATGAAGAGAACGATGGGGGCAGCCACTGTGATGGTGGTTGCGTCTGTGCTACTGGTCGTTCTGGCGGCCGAAGTGGTGCGGGCACAGCAGTTGTCCCATCCGGCGTTCATGCTGATCTGGCGATCGGATAGCCAGTCAAGAAAGAGGGAGGCCCCTGCGGTGGTGGATCTGGCCAAGTTGGTCTCTCCTATCCTTGAATCTGGGCCCATGAGTATGGAGGGGGCTCAGGGGAAGAGAGATTCCGTGTTGGACTACGTCGACCCTGCCAATCCCGATTACGAGTGGCTGCAAGGCTCTGGGCCATTCGGCTTCGTGGAGATCACCGGCGCCTCGACCTCCTTCAACCGGCCTCTCTTTGATTATGACTCTCTCATGAACATCGTCTACCAGGCCAAGTACGGGAAACGTGTTCCCTCATTATATCTGATTAAGTTAACTCAAGGATTGTCCTCATATGTAGTTACCAGAAGTGGGCCAACAAGACCAACGGCTGGGACACCTATGACCTGTGGTCCAAGCGGCGCCTCGACAGGGGCACTTCCCGCAGGAAGAGGCTCACTGACGCCAACGGCTACGAAGAGAACTGGATCGGTCGGACTGGCGTGTCGCCACTCAAGGTGACCAAGCAGATCGACAAGCTCTCACCCAAGTTCTTCCGCTGTACGTGGCTCGCCACTCGTCACTCCTTCATCCTCTAGGCCTTCCTGACTTTCATTTGCTCAGCTGCGTTCAACACCAACCAAGTTGGCCCTACGCCGGACTTGTTCGAGGTGCTGATATTCTTCCGTCTGCAAGACTCTTCTTCAAGCCCCTACACCGTCATCCGCCTGCATCATGCAGTGTTATCTGAGTACCAGCTGGTCGCTGATGGTACATCGATCTCTTCCTTGCACGCGAGGTCATTGGGGATTCACACAAACTGCTTCCTGTCAGAATCGAGAATGGATAGTGATGATGTGGACATGCAAGAGGAGCTGTGGTTTGAGTACGCCAGCATGGACTATGCCTACGCCACCAGCATTCGCAAGGCGTGCAACAGCTCTGGCTGCCCGAACAACCCCGCCTCCGTGCTGAACTGCCGTCTGGGCATCCTCTATGACTTCCCCTACTCTCCCGTCTTCCCCGGCTGCCCGACTTACTGAGCTCGTCGCCTTTCCTATCTCCCGCTCCTCATGTGTCATCATTGTCGCTCTATCTTTATTTATTGTTAAGTCATCTGTATGTACCCAGTTGTGAGGCTCCGCTGATCGCTTGCACTCAGTTAGTGGTCATGGTCGTGGTCGTGGTCGTGGTGATGATGACCTTCGCAGTTACATTCCGCAGGCGCTGCTTGCTGAGCTCGGTAGGTACTACTTCTGCACCATAGAATGAAGTTGTACCTGGCACGAGCCATGTAAGTCGATGCCAGAAGGGAATTAATTATGAAGTATCTTACCTTTCACCACTGGTGATGGAATTGGCTCCATGTCGATGTTTTCCTCGATGCATGAGCGCTCTGCCGGGAGTGTGGGAAAACTCAAAGTTTTCTTGATGAGTGCTGGGGTCACGAAGCAAGCCTCGAAAGTAGAGTGATCCTCCTGTTGCGAAGAGTTTACTCTCCGTATGAGCAATCATTAGTGCAGCTCCGGTAGACGTTTAGTTACCTTCAAACTGCTTTCCAAGGCACACATTCAGTGTGACTTCCGCGTCATCATAGTGGAAATCCAGGTTCTTGTCTTCAGTTATCTTGTACTGGACCTAAACATGCGCGTGGTGGTTCAACATTACAACATATGTCCTTGCAAAGGGAAGTAAAGCAACCGTACGATGAAGCAGTGGTGGTGATCAAGAGAAGCTCCTCCCACGTCCGGATAGAGGAGCGATGCCAGAGGTATGATAAACTTGACGCGAAGCTCGTCAATCATGGGCGTGAATCCGATTTCGTCAAGTATGACGCCGTAATTGTTCATGGAGTTGGGTCGCATCACAGGGAGACCTGAGTGTTCGAAGCTCTCTACCTCTTCTATAAGTTCTCTGTCCTCAAAGTTAACTTCATTCAACAAGCCACCTGAAGTCAGTGATGGTGTACCTGCAGAACTTGGGAGTGAACACTTCCAATGAATAAATGCCCGTGTCCGATTCCTTACGCATCACCGACAAAAGGGCTTCCCGCGAGCCATCCTTCACCGCCTGCACCAACTCAGGCACAACATGAGCCTGTCACAGCAATGTACTGCGCGTCAGGATGATCAAGCACACTCGGCGCTCTGCAGTGTGGATCAAGCAGCACACAGACCTCCGAGAACGTGTAGAGATGCGGGTGCTTCGGCTTGTAGAGCTCGCGAATGAGCCTGAGTCGGGCATCCTTCATCGCGAGCAGTCGCTGCTGGATCTCTTCCCTCAAGTACAGCGGAGCCTGTCCCAACCAACAATTCCAGGAATGCCGTCAGTAAAATTAATCAAAAAATCAATTAATAAATCGAATAAATTTAATAAAAAAATAAAAAAATAAATAACCTGTGGAGTGTCATCATCCTGGCCATCGAGGGCCTGCAGCTGCCGCTCGTCCGCGACGAGGTAGACGCCGCCCGGTTGGAGGTGAGGGTAGCGCTGCACGCCCGATTGAGGGTCGGGGGACAGAGGCAGGACTTCCTCGACATCGCCGGAGCGGGTGTCGAGGAGGATGAGGCCGCCCTGCGTCTGGAACAGCTCCTCCAGCCGCTGCCGCGTGACGTAGCGCTGGGCCAGCCGCAGACCGCCGAACAGGCCATGCAGACTCTGAAAGTAGACCACCTCTTCCTCTTCACTCCCCACACTACTCGTCCTGTGACTCTCCTCCATCTTCTTCTTGGTAGTGGTGGTAACTAAACTAGCGAAGCTTTATGCAAATCTTTTCGGCACAACTTCTTGGTTTCGTTACATCAAAGAAAATTGGTCGAAATTTGAGACAATTTTGATGTCTGGTAACAATTTCACCATTTCGAAACAATTTCATATTTTTCCCAAACAAAGAACGAAAAACGAAAACATGGGCGTGCTGCGAAAGCTGCTCGCGCTGCCGGTGGTCGTGGCGCTGGTGGCCATCGGCTTGGCCACCTTCCACGCCCACTTCCTCTCCACAAACCATGTAGACTGGTACATTTGATTATTTTAATATTTAAGTTTATATTTTATATTTTATTTTAATATTAAAGTTAATATTAAAGTTTATTTTTTTTTAAAATGAGGAGAGCTTATGTAAAAGGGGGGATAGGCGCATCAAGTATTTGATTGACCCGGGGGCGCGGCTCATCTTCCGCGTGGCTGGGATGGACGCCGCTAGCACCCGCCCGTTTGACCGCTCTACGCTTTCGTTATTCATGCCTCCCCACGCTCCGCCCACACATGGTACATACGCATGTTTATTTTATTTCAATTGAATTTATATTTATATTTTATATTTTATTCGATTGTAGATATTTTTCTTCAAGAATTGCTAAAATTGTGTTGAAATGATTGCAGGCGAGTTTGTTGATGGTGTGCGGATCGAGGATCTGTTGGTGCCGCCACACGAGTATCCGCCCAACCCGCACCCTCTGCTGGCTCACATAGCCTCTCCAGACCCTGCGTACGGTAGGTACTAGCCGTGCGGAGACGTGCAGAGCGATCGATTGATTGATTGATTGATTGAATGTATCTAAATTCCTCATCCTGTATGCCGTTTGCAGTGTCGGTACGCGTATTTGAGCCAGAAAGCAATCTAGTGGGTGAACCGCTGCCGGTGATGATATACATTCATGGAGGCGGATTCACGATCGGCAGCGGCAAGGATCGGGCAATGACCCATGTTGCCACGTACGTGGACCAATTTTCTTCACAAGCACAAGACCGTGAAGATAAGAATGTGTATTGTGATATTCACAGACGCTTTGCACGGGAAGTGGATATGGTTGTCGTCTCTGTTGACTATCGATTGGCACCAGAGCATCCGTTCCCTGCTGCTATCGGTACTCTATCGTGTTGGATTCCATAGAAACACAACGGGCTGATAGGCGACATAACAGAGGATTGCTACTCCGTGCTCATGTGGGTGGCTCGCCGAGGAGAGGGTCATCCTGCTCTGGCCAATATTGATCTCAGCAAGGTGGTCACCGCTGGCGACAGTGCGGGTGGCAATCTGGCTGCAGGTACGGGCACTGTCAACATGCCCAACTCAGAATGTACCTAAGAGCTGTGTCTTTGTTAGTGCTCAGTTTGATGGCCATCGAACGGAATGCTCCGCTTAGGGTGTCCTATCAGCTGCTTATCTACCCTACGTGTTTGGCTCCTCCGACCCCTTCCACAATCGAACACGCTGACGGTAAGTTTGTTGTTGTTGTTGTTGTTGTTGTTAAAGTGTCATACAAGACCACTCACCCTGCTTTGCAGCCTACATATTGCCCCGGTGGGTGAGCAAGTTCTTCAGGATGCAATATCTCAAGGGTCACGACCCCTCTATTACTGATCACCATTATCTCAACCCGTACAAGGCGACCTTTCTCGAACATGCGCCTCGGACACATATAGTGCTCGGTATGTTTGGCAGGGAAGTGGTGGAAGAGCGTTCATTCTCACTTCGTGATGTTCGGATTTAAGCTGAGCTCGATCCTTTGCGAGATGAGGGCAAGGAGTTAGGGGAACACCTTTCAGTACGAAACCATATGCCCTTATCTCTCAAGTCAATGAGCTCCCTGGACTGATTGCCTTGCTCTACAGCGTGCCGGGGTGGCGTGTGAAGTGACACTGTTCAATGACACTGTCCACGGCTTCGCTGCTTTCTCATTCCTTCCCGAGTTTGATGCCTTTTTCAACGTCTCTGTCGATCGGCTCCGTCAGCACCACTCCCAAACTGTCTCTGCTGATGCAAGCCCACACTGAAGGTCCGCTATCGAGTGCGACCGGTGGATTTGTGACTCTTCTTACCACCCACATCTGATTCATCCAAGGATCCGGAAGGATACTAGTACTAGCTCTGTCCAACCAAGTTAGGGCTAAAAGCTCCTGGTCTGAAGGACTGCCCATTCCCTTTGAGCTTCCCGTTGGGGGCATCATAATGTGCATGTGGAACAAGATTGGAAAGACTTTAATGTTGCATCACCAGCTGTTTATGGAGAGGGGTGAAGGCTCCAAGGTAAGGGTACCCCGACCCAGGATACACAGAATCCTGCCCGAGCCCCATACTTGTTGGTGAGCCGGTGATAGCGATACAGCACTACCGATGCAAGCTACTTGAGGCACGTCACTTTCGCTCTTCTTCGCTTCGTTCTTTGTTGGACAAGTGGTAAGCCAGCCTTCTGCCTCTCTCTTTGCAACCAGGGAGGATAGATGTATATAGATATATATATCAGGGCCAAAAGCCCATGGTTTCCGAGAAGGACTTGGACAAGATGGCCCATTCCTGAGCTTCCCTTTCCCAGAGCTGTTGCTGGTGACTCCGCACCCAGTTCTCTACACTCGAGAGTGCCTTGCCTTGCCACATTGGATGCCTCTCTCTAACAAGACGCGCCACAGTAACCACCACACATCGAATCTGGCGTAGTGCCATCCACTGGTCAAGTGTGGTACACATCTTGGAATGCAGGTGACATACCGATGCGTGAGCATCAAAGAAGGTCTGTGCATGAGCCTGCAGTTCCAGCTCTGAGCCTTGATCATTGAAGACAGTTATCTTACAATCGATCAAATCAGAAACTTCCATGGGTACTCTGTGTGGGACGGGGCGTGTGAGTTGTTTGCTACAACAGAAGACGAAGCACCGGTGAATGAACCTGGGGAAGCCGTTGGTGGGGTAGAACTTGATCTTATCACTGACATCCACGATGACAGGGAATGCATCATCCACAAGCTTGTCCTGCAAGAATAACGCAACAGCTTCAGTTGTTAGACGTGCATGCAGATGATGGAGCGTTCTCGAGAGGCCGGCATAACACACCTGAGTAGAGCACATAAGACGACAGAATGGCGTGTTGGCGAATGCAAGGGTCGGACGATCTCCTGCTCGGAGTGCCAGGACTGCAAGAGGTTTTCTGAAGGATCCAAACATCGTTAGTGCAGAACGAAGCGATGAGAGAGATGGTCATGAATGACGTACTGGAGATCGGACACAACAAAGGGTTTCCTGCTCATGTCGTAGGCACGCAGGAAAGGGAAGTACGTATCCCACTCTGTGGGTGGAGGCACCAGCCCAGAGTCCACCCATGTACGTCTGGGCCAAGTCTCTGGCGCCGCATGTGCTGGGGATGATAGCGATGAGGATGCGGCTGTCGCGGGTGGCGGCATTGCGGTAATGGAATCCAAGTGTGAAAAGGGACAACCACTGCTACTGCTGGAGAATTGTGCATTGTTGTTGATGCCTGCCATCATCTGATGGAGAGATCGCAGTTGGAGCACCTCCTTGTCCGCTCGCCGACGCTTACGAAGCTTTGCGTTCTGCTTCTCGAGCCGGTCTATCCGCTTTTCAAGGACATTGATGGCTTGCCAGGGAGTGGACTCTGCATCGTCTTCGTCTTCGTCTCCTCTTTCTCGCTGTGTAGTACCTCCTCCCGTTTGCTGGTGATCACCACTTGAATCTGGAATACTCCGATCGGATGAACTGCCCACAGGTTCCTCCTCTTGCCGCTGTCCTCCGTGCACACATGCACATGTTGATGATGATGATGACATCGCTGAAGATACTGATGATGACGATGGCGACGTGGAAGATGCCGATGAGGTAAACTGGAATGACAACAATGACGCTGATGGCGCACATGGCCGTGGTGCCAGCGGTCGAGTGGTCCTGTTCGACAATTCATTCTTCTCTTTTGGCTTCCGAAATAAAACTAAAAATAAAAACAATCTATGTACGTTTTAAATAATTAAATTCCAAACAATATAAAAATAATTATTATTTTGAAAAGGCGTACGTGAGGAGGACCGCTGGCGGCGAGCGGGCCGACCGCGTGGGCGAGGCTGCCTCATCAGCCAGCTGCATTCCTTCTTCTTGTTGTCATGGTTGTTTGAGATGTCCGTACTGGGCAGTCCACCACCACTGCCACGGCTCTCTTCTGCCGACGACCCACCCGTGCTCATCATCATCAGTGTAAACTCGAGTTTGATGAAACAGAAACAGTTTGTAGGACTTAAAAATCCACGGTCCGGCCCTTTATCCAGTTCGAAGTGGTTTCCTTTCCAACCAAACACCACACGCCCTACACTCACAGCACACAGGGGCCAGAAATCGGTCGAAAGAGGTGGATCAATCATCCTAGGGGGAATGATTCATTGTTCCTCGAAGAGCTTGATGAAGGTCTTGAGGGCGTAGATGGCGTTACGCTCCGGCGAGATGCCGTAGTAGAATGATCGCTTCTGCTGCTTGGTAGCATTGGCGGTGCGCATCTCACATGTGAGCACGTCTTCGTCGGACACCTCTGCAAGATCCGAATGAGTCTATTCGCAAATGGCAACTCTCAAAGACAACGAACGAAGGAACTTACCTCCTTCTTGCAGAGGTTGCGGCACTTTAAGGCCGAGCAGATCCTGTGTCGAAGCGGAGAACAGCGCCGTGGTGACGCATCGATCCCCCCAAGCGGTCTCCATCGCAGTATCGATTAACCTGCATCGCAGGTGCACGACGCGTATCAGAACTCAAGCCCATCCTCTTTGCGGAAAAGACGCCGTACTTTTCGAGGTCTACGACTCCCTTGCAGATGGGACGGCCCTGTTCGGCCTTCTGTTTACTGATGGCACTCAACGCCATCAAAGCCTCTGTGTCCGTTCATATTCGTCGTACGTCAGTCGGAGCTATAATTCACGCGCTGGACCTAAAACGTACCGATAACTATCTGGCGCTCTTCGGGCACGATGATGTTCATGAGGAGCCGCTCCACGCGCAAGGCAAAGTTCTTTTCTCCTGGCGTCATCTCGGCCAGTGTCATTGCGCTGTCGATCATGTCGCCCTCGATGGAGAGGCCCTTGACGTGCGCAAGGAGGTACGAGATACGCGGATAAAAGTCCTTCGGTACGCGGTAGAGCGCACCGGCCTTCTTTCTCAGGCGAAGCCAGTTGACTGTCGATCTGAGGTTGCGCCTCGAACAGCTCTGGATGTTTTCTACCAGCGACTTGCTGGCATCGAAGAGCGGGCTTACATAGTCCTCGTAGATGAGCGTCTGCTTGAGCAGTTCTGCACACAAGAGATGTCAGTCGCGAAGCCGACAATGATGAAGAACAAGATCTACGTACTCTTCATCTGGATGGGCGAGAGAGCCATCAAGTGCTCATACAGATGCTGATCATACTCTTGACCAAGCGACAATCGTTCCTGTTCGAGCTCGTGCATCATGGCGTCGATGATGAAGCCCACACGAAGTCGCAGTGAGCCATCGAACAGCTTCGGATCCGACCTCATCAGCGAAGCAATGTAGATCAACAGTTCTTGCGTCAGAGCAATGTCCCTCACGTCTACCCTGAACTTCTTCATCATCTCCATAATGATCTGCACACAGAAACCAAAGAACATCCTTGAGTTCCTGAAGCGATGTATCGAGTTACAAAGCGAAGGAACGCGTACATGAGTTTCAACTGGAGAACTGATGACTGTCTCCTCGTTGATGGATCTTCCCATGGTGATCTCCTTGCCCTGCACCAGGATCTCCGTCACGCAATCCATGAGACCAAACACAACGCTCCTCAACAACGAAGCCGCCCTGCGGACGACAGACCATTGTTGAACAGCAGCTGCAGACCAAACAGACACAAACACCATCAGCTGCTATCAATCGCGAAGAGCGAAGCAAGAGTCGATATGCAATGATGTATACCGGCTTTCTCGTAAACTTCATTCAAGAGCTCGCGCACAGTTGCTCTTCGTCCATCCGAATGGAAGAAATCGGTGGCGAACTCCAAGCTCTCGATCGATACGAGCCTCTGGAGCAGCAGCACTTGCTCTTCATTGTTGCTCGTGGCTCTCAGCTTCTCAAGTACTTGAGCGGTGTTGAGGCCAGCAACGTCATCCAGGCAGTGGATCGGAAGTCCCTTATCGCCGCTGCGCGGAGAAGTCGTAGTGCCTATGTTGACACATGCAGGAGTAAGTTTCAATCAACATGAGGGTAGGGATGACACGACAGTGGTACCTGGAGATGGTGGAACAAAGCGTGGAATCTCAGGAGACGTTCCTGGCGTACCATCGCTGTGGATCTGGGTCTTCGCTTGGTCATTGCCTGCAATGTGCATCCGCCATGAAGGGTGGTTGTTAATGGAATGCTGGAGAAGACTATCAATAAACCTTCTGGACAGTTCTGTCTTACCCTCGACTGACTTGAGGTTGTTGGGAAGAAGATACTGAGGCAAGTGAGGGACTCTCTTCTCGATCGGCTTCGTTGAGAACTCGAACTCTTGTAGGAAGTCGATCCGCACCGTAGTCGCGGTGATGAGCAAATCCTGGAGCCTGCATGCAAAAATGAAGGTTGAGTTGCAGATCACGTCAGCCTGCATTCCGCAGAGAACAGGGGAATGTACCTGCCAAGTTTGATGTGCGAATCCTCACTCAGCTCGCGCATCAGAGTCAAGAAGGCCTTCTTTCCCCCGCGGAACATATGCTTGTCCAAGAGCAGTGTCATCGTGGGTCGACCGGGTTGGCGCCAGTGCTTGCGAATGAATGTGATCTCTGACTTGATCGTGTCGGCCAGCAGGTTGAAGTCGCGCTGAATGTAGAAGTCCTGTTGGTCCATGAACTGTGGGATGAACACGCAAGTCTTGTTGTTGATCTTCAGCACTCGGCTCGTTGCCAAAGATCCAAGATGGCTATCGGGCCGTCCTGAGAGCCCCAGTTTACCATTACAACCGAGATTGATATCTGCAAAAAGATCAGAGTCACTAAGCATAGAGGGGAATAGTTCACGCAGAAACAGAAGGGAGAACGGTACTGTAAGCATGCTGCAGGTCCGCAGCAGGGCGCAGCTGAATTGGATCGATTTGATGAGGCACTTGGGTGGAGATGCCGTAGGTAAGCAACTCCGCCTGCAAATCCTCGTCCTCTGCAAGCAAGCACACCTGCGTGTGGAACCGAGGAATGAATCAAACTCTCTCTGCTTCATTTTCAATCACTTCCTGTGTGGAGTACCTGGACACGAGGCTCAGTATTGTACTGACGGAGATGACGACCAAGAGGATCGATCTCACCGACAGCAAGCAAGCCGTCGTCGATCATGCGAGCCAGATACCACAAGCTCTGAGCCCAGATCAGCGGCACGTTCTCGTTGGCATGTCGCGGCATAGAATGAGGATTCTTCTTCTCTCGCTCCACGTATTCGAGAGGCACGTAGTAGAGCTCAGGAAGCAGCTTGATCCCGTTCACTTCAACAGCTACCTTCTCCAGTCTTCGTCTGTACTCAGCTGTCTGCAAGAACAAAGTGATCTATAAGTTAGATACTCAAGGAGAGGTTTGTAAAAGGAATCGAACCTGCTCCTTGTTGCCCGTGAAGAGGCCATCAAGGTAAAGATATGTGTAGAACAATGGCCATTCCGATTCGATGTTCTCGAACCGCTTCAGTTCCCAAGGCTCTGTACATCAGCAACAAAGTACATCACATCCACCTCCACAAGTTAGCCACGTGGAGACGTTCACTGGTGTTGGCGCTCTATGATGGGGAATGGAATGGAATACGTACCATACCAGATTCTGGTCTTGTCTTCGAGCACTGTCTGATGTCCGTCCCTCAAGAATCGCTTCATTCCATACTCTCCTTGTAGCTTGCTGATCACCTTGTTTTTGGTACGTTCGACAAGAGCCTTGTCCTCGACAGCGAATGCTGGGAACGAAATCACACTCAGGAGTGCGCTGTCCACCTCCTTTGACACGGACTCACGCGGTAACAAGTTGGCCAGCGTGATCCGATTGCGGGCGATCTCATCTCCCAACACATGAACGACGGACGCGGGCGATCCATACGCCCCAAACAGATCAACTCCATTGATTGCTTCCAGAGCGGCCTTGGCCATGCCCAGAGAAGAGGTATTCAGCTCAACGAAGCCGTTGTTCACCTTGTTACCACGTTCCCATATGCCTACACACAAGCATCAATGGTGTCAGTCCCATCCACACTCCAAATCCATCAGCAGTCATTCAAGTACCGTAGTCGGGCGTTCGGTAGGCATGTTCAATGTAGAAGACCAGGTTCTGTACAAAGGCGACCTCATCCGTGGTGAAGACGATACGCAGACCTGATGAGGTCATCTGTGCCATCATCAACAGAAAGATCGACGTCGCGTCCAACTGTGCATTGAATGGGTCTTCGAAGTCAGCCACACGTCCAACTTCAAGGGCAGATAGGCAGCGAACCTGAAGGTGACCCCATGCATGATCAGCAACCACCGTGTCTCCTGTCGCCGTGTTGTACTTGGCGTGAAGACTGTCCCGCTGGGCGTGGGACTTCTTGAAGGCTTCGACCTTGTGTGCCTGCCTCATCATGCAGAACAGAAGGCCACGCATGAGCTTCACCACACTCTGTTCGAGCTCGTACGTGCGGCCGCCGTCGTCATCAATCTTGCGGTAGGCCAGCGCGAGGCCCCACACGGCCAGAATGCTGTACACGTTATCCCGCACCCTGTTCAAGGTAAGAACATCAGTGCCATGACGAGCATGAATGTCTAAATATTTCGGAAATAAACTAATTAAGTTCAATAGTAGTTTATTTCTATTTCTTTCCATTTTTACTTTTATTTCTTGGGAATGAATAAAAGTAAGTGTAAGTCAAGTACGTACCAGGCGTCGGTGTAGTCGCCGTGGTTGGTGATGGCGGTCGAGGCTGGGAGGAGACCAGTGACCGGATGCTGACGCGAGAGGATGACCGTGGTGATTTCCTTGTAGTAGCGGGCCAGCTTGAGTCTGGCTTCCTCCCTCGTCAGCTCTTCTTCGTCCATTGTCTTCTTCTCTCTTTCTTCTTCTCTTTCTTCTGCCGCGGATTGTAATGTGAGGCTACCTGTGGCCTCTCTAAAAAGTGGTGCTGGGGATAGGGACACTAGTCAAGTGTCAAGGTGGGACTTGAGGTTGGTTGTTGTTGGTACCTTCTGCAGACAGAAGCTTCGGCTTGACCCCCGTGCATTCACTCTCGTCATCTCCTGATGGCGGGCCGGGCAATTATTACGCCAAAAGGAAATAGAAAATTTGAGATCCCCCGAAATCTAAGTTCGAAAATTGTAATATTTCCGAAAAATTTGGAACGCTGGTTTCTACACGGGCTCCCACACGTTGCGTTTCATGAACGCTTCGAAAAGCTTCTCGCCCAGACCTATCTTCTTCAGATCCGCCAGCTGACCGCGACATGAAGAGGAAACACACAAGACGTAAGGTAAGCCATCAAGCCATCAACGACACGAGAGGAATGCAAACCTTCTGGAAGGGCCGATTGTCGATGATGGCCTCGGCCCGCTTCTTGCCGATCCCGTGCAGCGCAAGCAACTGCTTCATGGTTCCCTTGTTGACCACTTGAAGTACCTCCTGGAAAGATCGGAAAAACATGAGCGCAGGTACCGCGAGAACGGTGGCGAGTGGAATGTACTGCTTCGCGTTCTTGAGTGTCTTGGCTCCCTCGCTTATCCTCTTCACTACTAGATACATCTTGAACGTCTCGCACAGACGTGCGCGCATTCGTGTCCTTGCTTCTACTCTTCCCCTTCTGAAGACGAAGCCGCAGTGAATCCATGCCCTCAATCGGTTAAGCAATAATTCTACGTACCACAGGAAGCTCATCTTCATAATCGTCATCGTCATTGTCACTCTCATCACTGTCTTCGTCTGCCTCTTCTTCTTCCTCTTCCTCTTCTTCCTCACTGTCGCTGGAATTACGATCAACGAGTCTCTTGTTCGTAGCTTCTTCAGATGCGATCTCTTCCTCACTCGTGTGGTGCTCTATCTCTGCTGTTACCGTAGTTACTTCGCCTTCTTTAGTTTCGCTCTTGGTGGGCTTCTCTTCCTTGACATTCACGGCCTTACGATTCTCGCTGGCGCTCGACCTCTCTCGAAATTTTACTTCCCTCAGCTTTACCTTATCGCTGGAGCGAGGTGGTACTGCGCTAGTCGCGAGTCGCCCAGTGCTCACTGATTTGATGGCTGGAGTGGGTTGTCGCCGTTTGATGTCTTCTCGGCTTCGTGAAGTACCAATTGGCTGTTCACATGTGAGTGGGCAACACTTATATATTGGCTCGAGAGTAAGTACCTTGGGAGTCTGCTTGACAGCAGCCTTTGTAGCAGGCTTGCTGACCTCATCATCGCAGTTGTCGAAGGATAGCTTCTTAGGACCACAGGAATCAGCGATGGAGAGCGAGGACAAGCTCGATAACAATGAAGACGGCACTTCACTGCGCATAGGAGTCGAACAACTGCTTCTTTCCCTTCGCTTCATCCGTACGTCCTTGGCTGTGAGTAGCCTGGTGATTGAGAATCATGGCTCTTATGCCTGGGTAGCTGAAAATGTATGTACCTTGAGGTGGGTTCACATCAATGGGATCCATCTTCACCTTGAGCTGTTCCAACTTGCTGATCTTTTTCTTGATCATGGACTCCTTCTCGGGCATAATCTTGAGAACTGAATAACAATAAGTTATATTATTGTCTAGCAGTGAGGCCGCGGGAGGAAGTGTGTACGTCGATTGTAGTAACGGATGGCCCGATCGTATTGGCCGCGTTTGGCGTACTTCTTGGCCTTGCGTGCCATGTCAACACCAGTGGCCACCTTGGTGAAGGGAGTAAGCAATAGAACCTGCACACGTAAAGCATCGCGGTCAGCATTGAGACGGGCTCAAGTCCAAGAATGATCAGCTCTGTTTACCTTAGCTTCTTCATCCGTCTCCTTCTCGGCAACAATTGGGTTGTTTGCTTCGTCTTCTTCGTCCTCCTCGAAACACTGTTCCATGAATCGCTTGTTGGTTTCAAGGAGACGGCTTTGCATGTCCTGCAACAATCGGAACACATCGGAATCGACTTTGTTCCGAACTACCTCCTCGCCTCCGAGCATGTCCTTTAGTCGTTGTTCAATAGCCTCTTTCGTCTTTTCCTGGATATAGGCATCAAGATCCTTGATATCCAGCTTCTGTCCACTTGATGACCCTGCTCTGCGTTGATTTGGGTTACGATTCTCCTTCGCACCCGCACCTGGCATTCGTTTCTTCAGTTCCAAGTACTCCTCCAGCAGAGCCTTTCGCGTGGCCTCATCTGCACCACATACAAGTGAGCTGGTGGACAACGATCCTAGATGAGAGTTGCAGGCAATACCATCTATGGCGTTAACGACGGGCTTGTTGATGATTTGCCTCGATTTGGAAGCGAAGTTAAGTGTGTTGAATGTATCCTGGTAGTGCTTGACTGAGGGTGAGATGTTGGCAATCATTACTCCGTAACTTCGGCCACCCAGAGAATCTTGTAACAGCCTCGTGAGTTTGGAGTCTCTGTAGGGTACCCGGGTCTGCCATAACAAGGATGAGCAATGATGATCAAAAACCGTACTAGAAGCGAGCATAGTTACCGATCCCTCATTCAACGCATTGACGACCTTCCCCAGCACAAATAGGGATTTGTTGATGTTGGTACTCTCAGTCATACGGATGCCCGTGTTGTCGGTTCGCCTGTTGTCTTCACTACCAGCCAGATCGATGAGGTGCAACTTCCCCATATACTTGCGCCCTCCCGTCCTGTATTTGACCTGGCAATGCATCACAAAGTACGGATCAGTGACTTCCTTAATTCAAGAGAAGGAGAATATGCCTACAGTAATGATGAGGACAGCATGGCTGCGGCTGGAATGAGCATTCAGGCTGGTTGGTGCTACGGTGCGGTTCTTACAGCCTTCCGCGTATGTGTTGGCAAAGTCATCGTAAGTTCTGACGGGCAGCTGATTAGGGCATGGTGAGTTCTATGTGGTAACGAAAAGTAGGAGACAAGGGAACATGGACACCTGAGCCAGGTTAGGGATGAGAATGTTCTTGTCTGCATCCTCGCGGATAGGGAGATCCTTGTTCTTGGGTCGCAGCAGATCGAACACCTTTTCGTTGTAGATCTCCAGATAGGACACTGCCACGGAGCACTTTTCCTCAGCTGTCTGCGACGTTGACGTAGTGGAGGCCTTCTTGCCTCCGCCTGAGCGTTCAGCAGCCATTGCAAGGACCTTGCGCGCCACACGGGGGATCAGCCCGGGCTGCTCGTCCGTTCCCTGCATTGTGAACGTTTTGCCTGAATGGGGAGAACGGAGCACGTGAGCAGGTTGTCTACGATCGTAGTGAGCAATCGAGTCCAACTCAAGTACCCGCTCCAGTGATGCCGTAAGCAAAGATGGTGGTGTGAATGCCCTTGAACACCGATGCCAGCATAGGCTCGATCTCATTCTTGAACAGTTCCTCCTGCTGCGACTCCGAGTCGTACGCACCATCGAACCTGTTCAGCAATTCAACACAGAAATGAGTAAAAAATCATTTAATTTTATATTATATTATTCTAAAAGGGGATATTATTTGAATATTATATTATTTCATTTTATATTTACAGAAAAATGAGTACCCGTAGCTCAGAACGGGCGCGTGTGGGCTGCGCCGCAGTTCGATAGCGGCCTTCTCCGTCGTAGAGACCACCACGCAGCGTTTGTTGACTTCTTTGCCCACGAAGGGCCTAATCCTCACAACCACTTTCACCTTGGATGGAGCAGGATCCGCCATGCCTGCTTCCTTTGTTTATCTTCTTCCCCAATGATCGCTTTACAAGATTTGATCTGCGTGATTCAGCACCGTCAATCTGAGATTGATGAACTCCAAGTCCACTACGCCCTGGTGATGATGCCAAAAAACAACTGCCGGAAAGATGGGATTATATTTACTGTCTTCAGAACGGAGACGGGCCCTCACTCTCTACGCGGCCCATTTTGGCGGGAAACCTCTCCAACGGCCAGAGCAATTATGAATTCAAAGAATGTTGTCAGGTGCTTTCTTTCAAATCTTGAAATGTATTCGAAAATATCCCAAACATGTTGGCTTGCTGTGCTCATTCAGTTGAGCCACTGAAGCCATGATAGATCGTCATCAGACGGTTCTCCGCTCCCATCACTTCGGCTAGGCGACCTGCTGTTGTCGCTGGCGGAAGAGGAGTCGCTGGCGGAAGAGGAGTCGCTCGAGCCGGGCGATGACGATCGGGAGCTGCGATGCTTCAGTTCCTTGTCAAGCTGGTCTCCAGGGGGTGATGTCGTGCTGGCACACCTCTCCTTCGCATCGGCCAGCGTGGCAACCAGATACTTCAGCCTGATCTCACACAGCGGGAAGACTGAACTCCATTGCCGCAGCTTGGGGAGAGCCAGGAGAAGCTGCACTACGTCCAGACGATCGACCGATAACAGGAACTGACAGACGATCTCGTAAGCAGTCACCACTGTACCAAAGTTCAGTTAGTTCTATACACGTAGGTACAATTGTAGGAGTGAATACGTACCACTAGGACCACATTGGTCGATTGCCAAGCGCTTGGCCTTGTCGGCGAACTGAAGAGACCAGTAAAGAGCCAGTCTGGGGTTCATCGCTAGTTCATAGTACTGCACGTTGAGGGCGATCCAAGCTAACACCATCGAAGTGGCGAAGCCGTCCACAAATTTGTCTGTTGGCCATTCGCTCTTTAGTCATGGTACAGTTTCTCACACAAAGTTTGGCATTCTTACCTGCGCTGCTCTGCAGCTCTTGGCGAAAGATGACGAGTGCTTGAGCATACTTCGCCAAAATGAGTGAGTTGTCTTTAGAGATCTTCTCTTTTTCCTCTTCAGTGTGCCTCTCGTTGGGTTTCACCCAGCAAGCGTGCAGCAGCAAGCACTCGGATATCATCTTCTCTAGTATCTTGGCCTTGTTTAGAATCAATAGGGTCGACATCCCTCGGCCTCGCTTCGTGCCAAACGATAGCAGGGTATTATTCTTGATTAACAGCGATCGCTGTTTGTCGTAGTGCACTGGCAATTCGTCAAGCTTGGCAACGTATTCTTTTACGAGCCGAGACTTCTCCGCTGAGGTAAAACATGATTAAAATAAAGGAGCGAAGGAACAGTTGACATGTACATACCTAAGGTAAAGTCTGGATTGAGAACAGCTGCTACAATGCACTTCCCGTAAAGAAAAGAATTGTATGCACCCAAACTTTGTCCCATTTGCAGGGCCAGCGTCGTCAAGTACGTGCTTTCCTTCATATTGCCCTGCATGCAAGTGTTTTCAGTACTCTATTGCTATTAACGAAGTGAGATGGTTTGATATGTACCTTGCCTAGGTGGAAGTAAGCTAAGCACCACAGTGCCTCAGCAACGCTGTAGTCTGATGAGTCGAAAAGGTAATCGAGTTGCCTCCTTGCTCGTTGATAAAACTCCTCCGCAAGGTCGCGAGCTTCCAATAAGAAAGCCCCTATATAATTGAGTGATCTTGTTACTTCCCTTCCTTCAAGCAATGTACAATCGTTTAAAAAGGTACCGAAGGCAAATGCCACATGAACTTGAAGCAAGATAGGATCGGTCAGACATTCGTACTCGTCATAGCGGGAGGAGAGTGCCAGCTTGATATTATCTTCATAAATGATTGCGGGATGAAGTGGAGTAAAGAGCCACATCAATCTGCATACAGGGCTCCGGGGTGAGATGATCCACTCATGGCAATCAAGAACATGCTACGGGTACCTATCAAAGGCCAACAAAAGCTCTGTCGCCTGTGCAAAGAGTCGCAAATGATGATCTGTCAAGGGGATTGATTCAGCCCCTCCGGTTGGATGGGCCTGCATTGCTGTCCCCGATACGGATGCATACGTGGGAGGAGTGGGCCTTCTCTCCTTTTCCGTCGTAGAGATCTCGCCTCCTTTTTCGCTGGTCATACCGTCGTCATCACTGCTATCTTTACGCGCTTTACCCTTATCCCGTTTATCTTCTTCAAACTTCGCTGGTTGGTGAAGGCGTTTCGGTGCGAGCTCAGCCCAGAAGTTCCTCTCCCTCCTGCGCTTGCCGCTGGCCTGTGTGCTTCCTCGGCTAGGCGCGGCTTTACTGGCAGAGCTGCCGGTAGGTGATTGTCGTGCGTCCTCTGTGGGTGTGGTGCGGTATCCCTGAAGAATCTTCTCGTTTAGGGCACGTAAGATGGAGGCACAAGCCGCGTGCGCACCATCAGCCGTGGGTGGCGACAGCGGTGCCGTCGCAAGTGAGAAAGGTGAGAAGGTAAACGTGATGGGTGCTCCTGACGAGTGCAATGAAGCAGTCGGAACGGTCGGCTGAGGAGCGCCAGGCACTACCGATGCGGAGGATGATGTCGATGCAACAGGCGAAGAAGACGATGGCGAAAAAGAGGAGGAAGAGGAGGATAAAGAAGGAAGTGGATGAGCCGGGAAGCGAGCAGACACGGATGAGGAGGAAGCGCTGAGGTGTGGGGAGCTTACATCATCAGGCTGGGTGCTGACGTCGCTGGTTGGTGAGGGCCCCGTACGACGCTTCTTGCTACGTCGGCGTTGTTGCCGAGACGCGCCGCCTTGGCCCTTGTGGTCCTCGTCCACGACAGACGAGGAGAAGCCCCCACGATCATCTTGTTCTTTGCTGCGACGAATGGTTCTGCACACAAATCATTAGTTTCTAATCTACTATTAAATACCAATTCCAATATAGAAAATAATTGTGTTTTTTTAAAAATTAAAAATTACAATCCGAGTAGGAGCAGAGATTAATTTGTTTCAAGATTGCCGTTTCCCGCCAAAATGGAAATGCCTCTACTTGGCCCTTGAAAGATGGCGCTACACAAAAGACACGAAGGAGGAAGGGAGAGGGAGGTGTGTGCGCGTACCGAAGCGAATCGACAAAGGCAAGTAGGTTCTCGATGGAATCGACGTAAATGAGAGGATCGACGTCGCACGAGGGACGAGGGATCGCACTATAATGGCAGTGCTCCAGGTGCGCCAGCGTGGTGACTGACAAAATGGGAGGCGAGGGAGGTATGGCAAACTTGTAGTCGCGCACTCGTACCAAGATGACTCCAAGAGGGATCGAAGACCCGAAACGGTGCTTGTCGAAGATCAACCCGGGGTGGATGGCCGCGCCTGCAACAATGAGTATATCAGATCGATGTCAAGTTGTCTGTTTCGTTTACCCTCGAGCAGGGTTCATGTCCAAGTGTAGAGGGAGAGCCCAAGAAAGAGGTTAAAAGAGGTCTTGGCCCCGGATTCCAACTTCACATCTCACATTCTCAATCTCTCTCCTGACGTTCGCCGCCTCCGTCAAGAAAGAGGCCCAGACGAACGTCTAAAAAACAGGAAGAATGCGATACTGCAGAAAATGCAAAGAACGCCAGACACATATTTTGAATTCCTTGTACTTTCACGCACCATTCGCTTGAGTGTCGGAGAATGTGTGGAAGGCCAGGAACGAACCGAAGAAGCTGAGGATCGGTTGCTGGGTTAAAGCCGAAAAAGGCTGGTTCGTGCGAACAGGAGCTAAACAGGAAGGCGTCAACTGCCTTCCGACAAGATATTCAGCTACAAGCGGCCTCCCCACTGGACCGGAGCGTCGGATGCGCCTAGGAGCTTCAAGAACGCCTCGTGCTCCTCGGGTACCTGGGACCTGGGAGAGCTGAGCTCTGTGTCCTAGCACGTACGCGAAAATTGGATAGCAAGGAGGCAGAGCGGCCACAAACTCTTCACTCGGACTCGTTCGCTATCAAAGGTAAAGATATACGATTTGTTTAAACTCATCAAACAACACTTTTCTTCGGCACTTAATTGTTCTGCGGGCCGGCCAACTTGAGGAAGGCCTTGATCACGTATATAGCGTGACGCTCCGGTGGGATGCCGTGGTAGAACGATCGCTTCTCTTCTTGCGTGGCGGGTACTGAGTCCACCTCGCAGTCGAATAGCTCATCTATGGAGAACGGAGACGTGTAAGGATGCTGCTTATCACTTTGGTCATCAGTATAAACGCAAGAATGGACGTACCTGAAGTGATGAAGGTGAGTGGTTTGGCACTGATCTTGTTGTGACCAGAGGAGACCAACGGCGACGTGAGGCATCGGTCCTCCCAGGCGGTCTCCACGGAGATATCAATCAGTCTGGATTGTGTGGAGCCAAAGTCAGCTTTCTGATGACAGCTTCAACGACACTGAGAAAACAAACGTACTTATCCAAAGGAATCACCTCGATGCCAAGAGGCTGACCTTGTTCGGTCTTCTGCTTGATGACGGCACTGAGAGCCATCAAAGCCTCTGTTTATAGTACAGACGTCGTATTGTGAGAAATCAAGCAGCACGATTGGAGTTCGGGGTAAACATACCGATGATGATCTGACGCTCTTCGGGAACGATGATGTTCATGAGGAGCCGCTCCACGCGCAAGGCAAAGTTCTTCTCTCCTGGTGTCATCTCGGCCAGTGTCACCACGCTATCGATCGTATCCGTCTTGATGGAGAGGCCCTTGACACGCGACAGAAGGCTCCAGATGCGGGGGTAGAAGTCATGTGGTACGCGGTAGAGCGCGCCAGCCCTCTTCCGCCGTCGCAGCCAGTTGACCGTGGACTTGAGATCGCGAGGAGAGCACGAGCGAAGAGAATCCGAGAGGGACTTGCCGTCCTCGTGGATGACTTCGTTGACATAGTCCTCAAACCCGATCACTTGTCGGAGCAGTTCTGTGAATAGAAGCTTGAGTTAACTCTAATGCAATATAAATGAGAGAACATCTGAAGACGTACTCTTCATCTGGATGGGCGAGAGAGCCATCAAGTGCTCATACAGATGCTGGTCGTACTCATGACCAAGCGACAATCGTTCCTGTTCGAGCTCGTGCATCATGGCGTCGATGATGAAGCCCACACGAAGTCGTAGTGAGCCATCGAACAGCTTCGGATCCGACCTCATGAATGAGCCGATGTAGATCAACAGCTCTTGCGTAAGGGCGATATCTCGAACATCCCTCTTGCAGAACTTCTTCATCTTTTCCATGATCATCTGTGTAAGTGAGCAATGTCACTCGTTAGTTCCTCAAGTCCAAGGTCAAGACCAGCAGGCATTGACGTACGCCGGGTGCCAAGGGTTCGCGGATGACAGTCTCCTCGCTGATGGATCGTCCGATGGTGATCTCCTTGCCCTGCACAAGGATCTCCGTCACGCAGCCCATCAGGCCAAACACAATGCGTTCGAGAAGCGAGGCTGCTCGTCGAACCACTGACCACTTGTTCTGATCAGCTGCAGATAAGATACAACAAGTAAGGTAAATAACTGTGAATGCATAAGATATCGACGCAAAAACGTACCAGCCTTCTCATAGACCTCATTAATGAGCTCCCTGACCGTGGCCTTGCGTCCGTCCGCATGAACAAAGTCAGTCTGGTAGTCAAGGTTCTCAAGCATGGTGAGTCGCTGGAGCAGAAGAATCTGCTCTTCGATGTCCTTGGTGTGGTGCAGACGCTGCAGGATTTGACCAGAGCCAGTGAGGCCTTCAACGTCCTCCATGTTCTTAATCGAGCTTTCCTCTCTGCTGCTGGCGATGGCCTTCTTCTTCTCGCCACCTGATCATTCAAGTGATCAGAACAAAGTGGAAAGCTCGATCGAGGTGCGGCAAAGTACCAATGAAAGTCGAAAGGAAGGGAGGAATCTGGGGCGAAGACGACATGTTGATCTCATCTTCAAGGTTGAAGCTGTGTGTACGCGAGCTGGACATGGGCTTGAAGTTCAACTTCTCCTTTCTGAAGTGCATACCTTCGGGGCCATTCTGTCCGTCCTGCTTGTCTGGATGATCAAACATGTTAGTCCATCAGCAACCGAGGTTCATTTACAGAACAACGGGAAGGTACCATCCTGGAAGACGGAACGATCGAGAGGCAACAGATAGGTCTGAGTGTGGGTAAGATTCTTTTCGATGGGTTGCGTAGCAAACTCGAATTGCTGCAAGAAATCGATTCGGGCGGTGGTCGCTGTTACAAGCAGCTCCTGAAGCCTGCATAGCATTGAATGAATCAGATCGCCAGTCAAGTTTACTTGATTCACAAGCATGCATGATACGCACCGGCCGAGCTTAATGTGCGGATCTTCGCCTAGATCGCGCATCAGGGTCAAGAAGGCCTTCTTTCCATCAGTGAACATGTGCTTGTCCAAGAGCAACGCCATTGTGGGTCGACCAGGTTGGCGCCAGTGCTTGCGAATGAATGTGATCTCTGACTTGATCGTGTCGGCCAGCAGGTTGAAGTCGCGCTGAATGTAGAAGTCCTGTTGGTCCATGAACTGTGGGATGAACACGCAAGTCTTGTTGTTGATCTTCAACACTCGGCTCGTTGCCAAAGATCCCATGGGCCTGTCGGGACGTCCCGAGAGTCCCAATTTGCTGTTTACACCCAGATGCGAGTCTGAGTGCACAGTGAATCACGATCAATATTCGCTCAACACTCTCAGGGATTTGAAGAAGGAGAACGGTACTGTAGGCATGCTGCAGATCCCTGGCAGGTCGCAGCTGGATGGGCTCTATCTGACGCGGAACCTGCGTCGAGATGCCGTACTTGAGCAGCTCTGCCTGCAGCTCCTCATCCTCAGCGATGAGGCACACCTGGACACGAGGCTCGGTGTTGTAGTGTTGAAGGTGACGACCGAGAGGATCGATCTCACCGACAGCAAGCAAGCCGTCGTCGATCATGCGAGCCAGATACCACAAGCTCTGAGCCCAGATCAGCGGCACGTTCTCGTTGGCATGTCGCGGCATAGAATGAGGATTCTTCTTCTCTCGCTCCACGTATTCGAGAGGCACGTAGTAGAGCTCAGGAAGCAGCTTGACCCCGTTCACCACAACTGCTACCTTCTCCAATCTTGCCCTGTACTCATCCGTCTAAGGATACAATCGTTGAGTGGTATGCATCACGAGGAAATGTGGTCAGAAGTACGCTACCTGTTCCTTGTTGCCCGTGAAGAGGCCATCAAGGTAAAGATATGTGTAGAACAATGGCCATTCCGATTCGATGTTCTCGAACCGCTTCAGTTCCCAAGGCTCTGTACATCAGCAACAAAGTGACACTGCAGCATCAACATCCGGTGAAGGCATTGATAATGGGAATGGAATGGAATACGTACCATACCAGATTCTGGTCTTGTCTTCGAGCACTGTCTGATGTCCGTCCCTCAAGAATCGCTTCAGTCCGTACTCTCCTTGCAGCTTGCTGATCACCTCGCTCTTGGTACGTTCGACGAGGGCCTTGTCCTCGACAGCGAATGCTGGGAACGAGATCACGCTCAGGAGTGCGCTGTCCACCTCCTTCGACAGCGACTCACGAGGCAGCAGGTTCTCCAGCGTGATTCTATTGCGACCGATTTCGTCGCCCAGCACATGAACGACGGACGCGGGCGATCCATACGCCCCGAACAAGTCGATTCCGTTGATGGCCTCAAGCGCGGCCTTGGCCATGCCCACTGACGAGGTGTTGAGTTCGACGTAACCATTGTTGATCTTGTTACCACGCTCCCATATACCTTAAGTTTAGTAGCGGGTGAATAGTGAGATGCTCAATCTCGGAGTCAAATTGGATTCGCTGAGTCAGTACCATAGTCAGGCGTTCGGTAAGCGCGCTCGATGTAGAAGACGAGGTTCTGGACAAAGGCGACCTCGTCCTTGGTGAAGACGATACGCAGACCTGATGTGGTCATCTGTGCCAACATCAAGATAAAGATAGATGTCGCGTCCAACTGTTCAGCGCAGAAGATGTCAGCAACACGTCCACAGAGTCTACGTTAGCAAGAAGCAATCATGCGAAAAACCGAACCTGAAGGTGACCCCATGCATGATCAGCAACCACCGTGTCTCCTGTCGCCGTGTTGTACTTGGCATGGAGGCAGTCCCACTG
Source organism: Acanthamoeba royreba (assembly GCA_000826365.1). NCBI lineage: Eukaryota > Discosea > Longamoebia > Acanthamoebidae > Acanthamoeba > Acanthamoeba royreba. The sequence continues at coordinate 64,063 of CDEZ01023875.1, forward strand.
GGCGTGGGACTTCTTGAAGGCTTCGACTTTGTGTGCCTGCCTCATCATGCAGAACAGAAGACCGCGCATGAGCTTCACCACACTCTGTTCGAGCTCGTACGTGCGGCCCTCATCGTCATCAATCTTGCGGTAGGCCAGCGCCAGGCCCCAAATGGACAGAATGCTGTACACGTTATCCCGCACCCTGTTCAAGATCCACCCACCATATAGCGGTTAAGATACACTCGGAATTTCACCAACAGAATTGAAAAGGAAAAATTCAATATAAATATTTAAAATGGAAAAGAGAAAGAAAACTCAAACGAAATAAGAGTTCGGAGTTAAAAAGAAGCAATGGTTGCCAGAGTGTCAAGTACGTACCAGGCGTCGTTGTAGTCGCCGTGCTGGTTGCAGGCGGTGGAGGCTGGGAGGAGGCCAGTGACCGGATGCTGCCGCGAGAGGATGACCGTGGAGATCTCCTCGTAGTAGCGGTCAAGCTTCTCCCTCATCTCTTTGGAGAAAACCATCTTTGAATGGTGTTGTGTGTAGAGGTGTGTGTAGATGTTGTGTGGAGTGTGCCCTGCAGCAAATCTTGGATTTAAGTTACTTTGACAAAGATGAGTTCAAGATTAAGTTGACCGGCAGAAATCAAAAAGATGAACTGATGGATGGAGTGAAGTGTAGTGTCAGAACTCCGGTGCAAATGGTGTGTGTTTGTGGCGGCTGGTGTGTGAAGTTTGAATAAAACAAAAGCACGCGTGGGGCTCTTGTGTGTTTGTGGTGCCGGCAAAGTGCGTGCGGGCAACCCAAGTGAACTTTACCAGAGAACTGACGCGGGAGCATGGTGATCGGGGAACGGGGAGATCGCAGGGAGGTGACGGAACCGTGCGAGGGCAGCACTCGCGGTCCGATGGCTATTCTCTTCCCTCTTTCCTTTGGCTCTCTTGTCCTCTCGCCTTCCAAAGTTAAGCTTCGTGATGACGTGCAGATGGGGATGCTGAGATGAGAAAGAGGAGTTGACAAGCCTAACCTCCTAGGCGTTTGCGAAATCTCCGTCTGCAACACGGAAAATTTTAAACGACTCGGCCTTTTTCGTTTCCCGCCTTTTTCTCTTCTCCGTGCGAAACGACCTCACATTCCAAGCATTCCAAATTACTCCAATTCCTAACCGGCAAGTGGGCTCTGCTGGCGGCCAGGTCGTCGAACACCAGGCAAACCGTATCGGTAGAAGAGAGCAGCTGCACTCAGCATGAAGGGCGCTACTACGAACCACTGCGCAAAGTAAAAGGAAATGTGTCAGCAAGATGAGGTTGTCGATACAACACAAGAATGTCACGTGCCTTCAACGTCCGGCCAAAGTTGATGTTTGTTTGGATGGTGAAACTGTCGTGGCATTCTTCGCTCAGTTTGTTCATGCCCACTAGTTCCACGCCAATCGTTTTGCTAACCACTCTGTACACCCGCAGAGCATAAATAGCATAGTGATTATACTACCATCACAGATGAGGAAAGAATGGATCATACCCCGGCACAGCTAAGTCCACTGAATACTTGCCGTGTGCGGAATAGGTATGCTCCATGACCTTCTTGCCCGCAACGTAGAACTGAACGCGACAAAATAATGTTAAGATAAATAAAGCGCTAGCAAGAGAAATCGTTGGGATCAAGCGAAGTGTACAGTCAGGTTGTACGGAGCGAGTGAGGCCTCAGATAAGTCGACTATTTCAAAGTTCACTGTGAATGTACGGCCATTGACCTGCCGCAAGCGTGGACCCTCCACATAGACACCATAATCACCGCCCATTCGGCCCTGCACATTACCTCTCCTACACCAGAGCATGTAAACAACACAACGCATGAAGCGGCGTTAAGGACTGTTACGTACACGGCAGCGAGTGGCAAAAGCGGAAGCTCTGTCGTGAGAGTGAGCAGGCGGCCAGTAGGAGAGGCCACCACAAGGTGAGCCTCTTCATTGCCAAGAAGATCATCCACAAGCACCATCCCATAGCTGTGATCCAATATTAGCATCAAGTCATCCTTCTCTTGCCGAAAAGAAGAATCCGCACGAATAGTGGCCAATGTCAATGCGCTCAATGGCTGGCTCCGTCACTGCGTGCATGAGATACAGAACCTCATTGTCTCCCGTCACTACGATCAATAGACCGTCGTGCGGCCGTTGCAGTAAAAGTGGGCGACCAAAAATGCGCGCCTCTAGCTTCATGGGGAAGCCATAGAGGATCTTACCCGTTTTGGCATCCCTGTAATCTTGGTGAGATACCTTTCAAGCAAATCAAACCGGCAGCAGCATACCAGGCCCATACATGGCCTACTTCAGTAGCAAGCACAATATCAAGCTGGCCATTTCCGTCAACGTCTCCAAAAGATGGACCCTAAGCATGGTTTACGTCAGGGCATGTTGTGTCAGATGATTCAGACCTCGTACCGCATGAGATGCCGACGAAACTTGCGTGCTCCACAGCTCAACACCCTGTAAGGCAATCATTTAAACTGGGCCGATTGTCATGCTGCAAAATCAGGGCTTTACCTCGTGGGTGAACACGGCTAAGTTGCCATTGACGTCGGTCGCGATAAGTTCAAGTTTGCCGTCGCCATTGACGTCATGCATGGCAACACGTCCATGGATGCTATCCATTGCAAGCGGGAATCGTCCTTCAACTCTCAGTTTGCCGGTCTTGCCTTCTAGTAGGTAGAGCATGCCTAAGCCAGTTCCCACAAAGATTTCGATATTGCCATCTCCCTCAATATCTCCAACGCTAGGTTGTTCATAGATCTAGAGTTGGATGATCAGTCTGGGTGCACTTCTCTCAGACAAACTCGACGTACGTAAGGCGAGAAAGCGCGATCAGCTAAAGATAAATCCAAGGGAGTATTCCACTTGATTGATCCGTGGGGTAGGTTAAAGCAAATTACACCACCAGCTGCATATTTGCTGCCATCGGCGCCCTGCTCCTCCGCACGTGACCTGGACGAACCAAGTTAGAGTGACGAACAATACTAACAGTCTTAGGGTCCATACGTATGGAGATAATAAGAAACTGCCACTAAAAGATCGTCGACTCCATCTCCGTCAACGTCACGAACAACTGAGATGGCCAGGTAAGACACAAGCGGTAGGAGCTCATAATTACAGAAGTCATATACCGGGTTCAGCTAGGATGTGAGGGTCAAGAAAGACGACTGCTTCATCCAACTCAGGTGTAGAAAATCTTTTGCTGGGCCTGCCACTTAGGCTTTGTGTATTCAGGAACTGTTCTTTGTCCTCTGGCAGAAATAGCTGGTTACGATTGATTAGTTAGCTGGTGATCCCAATAGATCGCGGAGTGGGGTAGTACATCAAGGCTTTTAATTCCATCAGGTGGCAGCCATCCTTCTAATCCCTTCCACACAGCATCGTCGGCGCCTTGCTCAGCAGGAGCTGCCGAACTGCGCGGATCGCTAATATCGGGCACGGGAGGGGACGGAGGAGCAGGCGCATCAGAGGGCAAGTCTGAATCAGAATCACGAGGGAAACCGAAATCGCGCCGCCGCTCCGGCAGATGCTGCAACTTAGTTGTAGCCTGTCCTTCACGATTGTGAAGTGCTAGAGAGGGCAACACAGAGCGAGATTCTAGACCCTCAAACCTGCACAAAATCAGTAAGTTATCAAAAGAGTTCAGAGCAGGATGTAAGAACCAGTTACGAGGAACAGGAAGGTGAGGAATATCGAAGCTAGGGAAGCCTAGGGCCCATCCACTTTCATGCCACACTCTTATATTGCCATCTTCTCCTGCTGTCACAATTTCCTCACGGCCATCTGCAGAGAATTGCAAAAGGACTGTTAAATCGAACTGCTGGGGTGAAGGTTGATATTCGATTCATACCTCCTGAGATGTCATGCACAGTAACGAACACGGGGCCCTTACTGCCGTGGTTGAATGCTTTACCAAGGACGGATGAGCGTCAGTTATAAAGGAAAGACAATATGGAACAGTGGTGCTACTGTACTGGAAAGACGTTTTCCTGTACGGGCATCAAAGCTCTCCACGCGTCCTCCAGCATTCACGAGAATCTGCTTCGAGCCATCCCTAAGCCACGACATAAGAATGTACCAGAATCAGACTGACTGGTCAGCACAAGCTCACACCTACGCCGAAGAAGGCAACAGTCCGCACGCACCGGAAAAGATCGACAATGAGAGGCGTCGATTGCGAGGGACCACTGAGCCGGGCCTCCCACAGCACGTCCGTGTCGACATGCAATGTCCCTTCGTGCGATCCCTTCTTGTGCTGCTTCTCCTCCGCGCCACTGCGATGGTCCGTGGTTAGCAATAATTTATATGAAAATAAAATGAATGGTGAATCGAAAAATAAAAATATTAAATATTAAATATTAAATTAATATTAAATAAAAATAAAAAGTCGAGAAAAGACTGGGGAGGGTGTACAAGATGAGAGAGAAGGGATCGACAGGTTCCTTCTCGCGCCAGGGATTGGGCACCCACACGGCAATCGCGTGGTTCGATGGGTCATCGCCACCCTCTGTTCCACCATCTTCGAGTATCGGCTCTCCAGATTCCTCCTCCTCCTGGTCCTCTTGTGTGGCCCCTGCGGTAGGGACGGGGTGTCCCAGTAGTAGGAGCACCACGAGGAGGCCAAGTCCAAACAGGACGATCCAGGCCCCTGCGGCGCTCCTTCGTCGCGGGAGATCTGGCCCCAGCGATCGAGACCACCACATCCCCATCTCTTGCTCTACACAAAGAAAATATGATTTCCTTTTCATTTTCCTTCGCGCCAACTATAAGAGATTTCATCTGTTTTCCCGGATCTCCCAGATTTTGGAAATGTTGGCCAATTTCTCAATGGCCCGATAACTTTGATGAAAAAATTTGTAACACGTCAGAGGCCTAAAGCAAAAGATGAGGCACGCTAGCGGCACCATCTCTCGTGTGCAGCTCGGAGTTGTGCTTCTTTCTTTGTCTGTGTGGCTCGCCACGGCCCTTATTCCCGACAGATGTACGTGTGTCCGCTAAAGACCTGCCACACACGTGTCGTTTTCTGTGGGACGCGCCCTGCACATCATATAAATTGATTTGATCAATCCGTTGATGATGTGGCAGCCAGGACTCCTGCAGAAAGAAACTGAGTGTATTTCTATTATTTGATTGCGCAGATCAGGCACAGTGCGTGTTCCAACCCACCTTAAACTATGGCAAGCCGCTCAACGTGCAGGGGCGGCTCACCTTCTCTCTCGGCCCCACGCAAGGCCCCGTACCGTCATCATCCCATAATTTAAATACTAAAACAATAATAATCATAATACTAAAATTTGTTTTACGGAAATAAAAATACCGAATATCAGAATTTACAAAAGAATGTACGTGTGCATTGCTGATCAAGAATTCATGTTTGTGGCCAGGCGAATGTGTCGGCGTACATAACGGGTAACTTGGGCAACAACCAGTATGCGATCAGCATCAACGTGGTAGGTCGCTTGTTCATGGACGTGTGCACTTGTGATGTTTCTCTCGCGAGAGTGGAGCGATTCACCGTGTTGACCTTGACACGTGCAGTTCGGGGACCTAACCGATCTAGCGGACGGAAGCAAGGTCGGTTCGCGCTTTATTGGTATGGGCAATTACACTCATGGTTGTCCTCCCGACCCGAACCGCCGGGCTGGCGATCTGGTACGCTTCAGGTGCCCAATGCGGGTTTCTGAAGCTGATCCTTGATTTCCTAGGGTAATTGGCAAGCGGTCAACGGCGTCATAGATGTATCTCAACAAATTTCTCTTCTGGAGCTGTTTGGTGAAGAGTACGTCTGTGCTTGTGGGCGGGTCATCGGCGTGGCGAGCACTGATCAGTCTCATTGTGCTGGCCCGTTTGCAGCTCAATTGTGGGTTTGGCTGCTGTGCTTCACGATAGGCCTGATGACTGCTCGAACTCTGAAGAACCCCAGAGCAACAAGCTGGCTATCTGTGTCATCGGAATCACCAACGTGGACAATAACCTCGCACAAAGTTGCCCTCTTTGTCGTTTAATTAGAGAGACCCATGGCTGACCGCTACTACGACAATGCAGACGACGAATTATCTATAGACAATGCTGTAGCCGTTCTTCAACCGACATCCAACTGCAACTCTAGCTGCTTCGGCACTGTATGGATTACCTCAACAGCACAGGTGCGGCATCATGCAACTTGATTCATTGCTTTGTAAGGTGACAGCCGAGAAACACAGGGATACAACGTTATTGCTCGAGTTAATGGGCTGGCGGTTGGAACCGGTCATGGATTCCACATCCACCAGGTATCAAGAATTATTATTAATAATAATTATTAATAATTATTAATAATTATTAATATTAATTCATCGGCTGTGACCTCAAATGTAACCTCTGCTTTAGTATGGAGATATATCGGCAGCTGATGCCACGAGTGCTGGCGCTCACTGGAACCCTGACGGGCGAAACCACGAACTACCTAGTAGAGTGCCGCGACACGTTGGCGACCTGGTTCGGCCACACATCATCAGCATGCAGAATTCTCACAGTTGGATGACCTTACTATGTTTTGGATGTACAGGGCAACATCCAGTCGTACGATCAATATGGGGTCGGATGGTACAACTACACAGACACAAATATCCCTAACATTCGTTCCCTCCTCGGTCGAGCTGTACATTCCTTCCCAACCTCCTCTTTCAATGCGCATAATTGCCTGCTGATGTGCATCGCAGGTGGTCATTCATGCCGATGTTGACCATGGATCTGGAGCTGGTTGCGACCAGGCTGGTATGTCTTACGGCACGTCCAAACCTTTTCCCTTGCTATGATGCTCAGTCACCTTGATCGTAGGCACTGCGGGTAAGCGCTTATTGATAGGCATAGTTGGAATTGCTGACTTGGCGACCGTGCCGGCTAACGTGCCGATTGCCGTCAACAACAATTACGAGAACATCCCCTGCGTGACCTCGCCTACGCCTTATCCTTTACCTCACAGTACTGCACTTGACCTCCTCTTGGCTGATCACTGTGCATTCCATTGCACAGCTCACCACAATTCCTTTGCGGGATCACAGGCGAGGACAACAGCGGATTGAAGGCCGGTCTGGCCATCGGATGGGTATTTGTGGGTCTTCTCGCATTGGTCGTCATCCCCGGTATGCTAGCCTACTACTGGCTCAAGCTGCGACCTGCCGTCGTCGGCGACTTCTATCGTCCCGTCTAGTGTCATGCCAACTATGACGTTTCGTAAATCGTTTTGTTTTTGCTTTAAATTTTGTAAATGCGTTTGTGATGTCGACAGTAAACATTAATTAATGTTGTTGCTCAACGACTCAAAATATTTGAACCATCCTGCCTACGCAGGTGCGAGATATTTCGTTATTACTTTATTTCTTTATATTAAAGGGATATCTGTCCTCAACATCAGGCATTAATCAAATCAAAAAAAAAAGAGTTATAATCAAATCAATTAATTTTTGTAGAGACAAGAATTCATCGCCGCCATGGCGGAGATGACGACAAAGAAAAAGAAGACCTGTGGAGATGTGGACGATCTCGAGGATGACGACGACAACAACCACAACAACCACTCGCCAACGGGCCCCCCCTCCCCGATGAGAATCGAGTTCGAGATCCCTTCCCTCCCGTTGGCTGCCGTTGCCTTGGCCGAGACCACCGAGGCCGAGGCAGGGGCCAAATTCAAGTCATCAACCTCTCATCAACATCACAAGAAGGGCAGCCCCCGTCATACGCCCCCTACCTCCCCCCTCCCTCCTACCCCCGTCTCCCCTTCTTCAGGTCATCAACCTCATCACCATCATCATAATCATCAACATCAGCACCACCGCCATAAGGAAGAGGAGGGAGGGAAGGGGAAGGAGGAGGAAGGCGGAGGGCGGCATGTGGTGTCGACGAGGACAACGACAGCAGAATGCGAAGACGAAAAGGAAAGCGAAAACGAAAGCGAAAGCGAAGGACAGACGAAGGGAGGTCCTGGGGAGAAGCGGTTGTCGTCGACGAAGGAGCAGGCAGTTGACGTCGAGGCTGCCGTGGCACCGGTCAAAACGGCAGTCGCGGTGCCGGTGTCCCTGCAGACGACCACCGGGAGCAGCAGCCCAACGGGAGGCAAGGCCAAGCGCAAGAAGGAGAAGCGGAAGCAGCGCGAGAAGGAGAAGGCCAAAGAGAAGGAGAAGGAAAAGGAGAAGGAGAAGGCCAAGATCGAGAAGAAGGCGGACAAGGAGCATTCCAATCAGGGCAAGGAAGAGCGTGAGTTGACTGCGGAGGACGGGACATCGGGAGGATTGAGGACGGCCATCAAGCGCGCGCTGGTGGAGGGATATGATAAGATCACCGATACGGTGAGCCATGCGGTGACCAATACTTCGTCTTCATCATCGCCGCCATCGTCATCAGGAAGTGGATCAGATGGCGAGGGAATGCATTCACCAACTAGTCATCGCGGCCAACGTCTTCGCTCTGTCTCCGAGCGATCGGCCTCCGTGTCCGGCCCAAGCGGGAGCAGCCATGATTCGAGAAAATACTCGCGGAGCTATGAAACCGATCGTGTGGTGGACTTGGGAACAACCGTTCGTGGTACGACGCCGCGCCGGTGTCAATGATAGTGGCATTACTCTTAACTTTTGCATCACAGATCGTTCGGCAACGGTGAGTAACGATCTCCGTACCGGGTCACTCATACTCCAAACCAGTCCGCACCGTTCGTCCATAGCTGAGCTGGTGAGATCCTGCCTGGCTCTCGAATTCCTAACTCCACCTCATATCCACTCTTCATTCTTATCATACAGGCTCTGTCGCCACGCAGCCAGTCGGGCCGCGATCTCGGGAAAACCGCCACCGCACCTGGTATTCGCTCAGCCTCGATCATAACTCTCTCTGTCATCACTTACCTGTTTCCTATGTTATGATTTAGTATCCGCTCCACGACATATGTCAGTGAGCCACAAGAAGCCAGCCCGGATTCCAGGCGAAAAGGGAAGCAAGGTTTATCGTTTACAATGTCCTGAGGTGCGCATTCTCAATTGCATTAATGATCACCGTGCTGAGACCTCATGACCTATTATCCCAGGGTCTTAACTGTGCAAGCGCAGATCCAGACCACTTCCTTAAGTTTCAGCACACACCCATTCAAGAACGCGCCTCACTCCTCCGCAAGCGAAGCTCCGAACAGCCGGCGGTGACGGTAACTATCGCACAGTGTTGTTGTTTGTCACACATCTTCTAAAGGGTCTCTGCTAGGAGTCGAATGAGAAGACTGAAAGCTCGGATCAGAAGGGCTCAGTTGTGTCGGCTCCCATCTTAATTACTCCCGGATCCGCTTCGACCTCTTCCCCTATGCACTCGCCATTAGCATCGCCGTCATCTTCGCCCAGCTTCTTGGAGAAAAAGGTTTTCTTCGAGAAGCTCGGAATGAAGTCCATGAGCATGCGCGGCTGGAGAGGAAAGGACAAGAAAAAGGAGAAGGCTGAGGTAATCAACTACTTGATTCCTTGAGAAAGGCGTCAGCGCTCACATGTGAATGTATAATCTGTGCAGAAACCCATAAAGATGGATGACCAGGGCCTCACTCAGGCACGATGGCTCTCACTTCAACTCTTCTTCCCATGCTTCAATGTACTAACATTGGGGTTCTTTCCCCAAAATGCAGAGACGGATATGCCCTCTGGGTGATGAATGCGCGAGTACAGATCCGCATCACTTCCTGACATACCAGCACACTATTCTCAATCTTGAAGAGAAGGTGCTCTGGATCAATCACGCCAATACTCGCTCTCCGACACTACACGTTTCTGGTGTTTCGGCTGAGGAGATTGTGGATGAGGAGATGGAGGTGCTTTCACAATCAAAAGTTAGAGATAACGACAGCGAACCAGAAGATGAAGACGAGCATAAGGGCCTCATTCATCAAAATGGCGCGACGGAGACAGATAAAGAGGGAGAGAAGATTGAAGAGGAGCATGTGAACGACAACGCAAGCGTGAAGGTACCTGTAACCGAAGCCAAAGCTGATGCGCCATCCGACGAGTTGAAGCCATCGCAGCCGAACGATGTGTCAGCGCCTCAAAAGGTTTGTTACAAAGGTTTTTATGTGGCATCCCTATTAATATGCTTGAATTCAGGATACCCAATCAGAGGAGCAACAGACCAAGAGCGAGGAGCAACCACGTCCGGCATCGGGTACATACAATGACGAATACAGTGAACCCGGGACGGAATTAACCCAAGGTCTAATAGCAGGCTCTCCACATATACCTTCGCTGAGCGTTCTGCCGCCACCTGTACCTCCCACCGCTACGGCCCCGTCGCCACGACGAGTGGTGATACAGCGACCAAGTGAAACGGCTCAGACGGATGAGAATGCCTCACCCAATGACCTGAAAAGTACTTTATGCTTGACATGAATGGCGAATTCGGCAATACTGACCTGGCGCCGACAGAGCTGGTTAAGGCGGCTTCGCGTCACATTCTATCTCGCGAGTTCCGCACATCACAGCTGAGAATGGACAAACACAGTGCTGTCCGTAAGAAAGTGGAATCAGGTATGTATCCTGGTCATCTTCATCTTTAGAAAACTCCTCTCTAACACTGGCTGCATTCTCATCATCCTCCAGAAAAGCGCGAGAGTGTGGTGCGAGAGATCGTAACCACGGAGCGTAACTACATACGTATATTACAGGCTATCCTTGACTTGTATCAGGGTCCACTCGAAGCGCATGTGCGGCACCTTACTCTCTCGATCCTTCGCTATCAAAGTATTAAACTATTCACTCTTCAGGCGCGGGCGAAGAAGAAGTGGATAACAGAAGATCAAGTCAAGGCCATCTTTTACCAAATCAAAGGTACCCACAAAGGCCTTCTTCATATCCAGAATCATAGAACTGTTGTAACACAGGTTCCCTTGCGCAGTCATCCATGGCCTTAATTCCAGCTTGCTGAAAGAGCTGGAGGAACGCACTGATGAGCGCACGTGGAATGAAAACTCAGTCATCGGAGATATCTTCGTTCGAATGGTACGCCAAACCCAACCCTCAAAGTTGCCAGGAGCTAAAACATGGATGAAAATGAACAGAGTTCGTTCCTGCGAGTCTACGCATCGTACAATGCCAACTACGCTAAGGCGCTGCTCACCTTAAAACAATGTAAACTTAATAAGAAATTTAACGAATTCTTGGAGGTACGCCACTCTCTCTTGGTTGCTATGCTTTGAGAGAGCTCATTTGTTGTGTTCAGTCGGTAGCGAAGAATAACGAGAAGCGAAAGCAATTTGTTGGTTCCGACCTTCAGTCCTTCCTTATCACTCCGGTTCAGCGGATTCCCAGATATATCATTCTTCTGAAGGTGCCGTACATCCCCGTGCACAGAATCGCAAGTGTCCCGCATCGATCTCACCTTCGGTATCCTACAGATGCTCCGGAATCACACTATGGATGACCATCCCGACTTTATACTCATCAACGAAGCTTTGGAGAAAATTGAAGCGGTACGTTCTGAGGGCATTATGCACGTACGAAGCGTATGCTGATCTTCCACGGCTGTTCTCATCAGGTTGCGAACGAGAATGAGAAGATTCATGAAACTTCCATTCAGCTGCTTCACCTCTTCCAAGTACAGAAGAAGTTTGTACAGGCGGTATGTGATGCTAGCATCCCAGCAATAGATTGCGACTGTCTAATGTTTGTCACCTTTCTTCATCACAGAACGAGCTCGGTCTGGTGGAGTCCCACCGTAGACTCGTGACTGAATCAGAGGTCATTCTTCATAAGTACAAAGGCGAGAATGGGAACGTCAGTACTATTGTGATCAACCCCCACAAGGAGCACCTGAGGAAAGTGTTCGTCTTCAACGACATTATCATCATCTCCAAGGAGGCCAACAAACGCGACCACAAGAAGGATAACAAGAAAAAGCGAGAGAGGGAACGCACGACAGCAGCTGCTGCGGCAGCCGCTGCTGCGAATGCCATGGTATCCTCCGGATCTCTGGATACGCCAGTGCACAACGATCAGGAAGAGGGCAAGTGGCTTTTCATGTATCAGCTCGATGTGGAGACGTGCCAAGTCGAAAGTCTGGACGACGTCTTCGACTTTATCTCCTCCAAGTACACTCAGAAGAATGCCTTGCGCCTCTCCGATCGCATTTCAGGTCGGGTTCTTCGGTACGGCCTCCTTCTTTCGCTGTCTTCTTGAGTTGAGTTACTCACCATACACACAGACTCTCACTTCCCACGGCGGATGAGAAACAGCGGCTTATGGATCATCTCCAGGGTGTGATCTCCACCTTTGTCCGCAGTCTGAGTTCCTCGACTGCCTCTGGCACTGGACAGCCCGGGCAGCGTTCATCGTCTTACATCATCCCTGCCTCCGTGCCGGGTGGCAGCCCTAGCCTCATCCAGAAATCTTCTTCCTCAACGCCTACCAGCATTGGCACGCCTCCCAGTTCCTCGTCTCCCTCTGCTTCGTCTCCGCTCTCCACAAGCTCGTCATAGTGCTTCGTGTATTACCACATACTGGCAAACAAACAACATGCCTTATTTTACTGCCGACCTGAACATGCCCCATTCGCGTGGGAAATCATCAAAGCTTGCGCCCTCTCTGTGAAATCAAAACCTCTTATGAACAGGGGCCAATTGCAACTAGATCCTTGTTTTCTTGATCACCGTTACGTTAGCGGGGCAAGGGAAGAAAGAGTAACCACACTGGCATGTATGTCTATCGTACAGCTTAGTTCCGAAAGAAAGAAAAGAAGCAGCGCACAACGCCGACAGGATGATCTCATGTTGACACTTGGGTGGATGCACGATGGTCCCCTCTTCTATGATCACGATTGATTCCTGAACCATGTTATGCTGTTCCGTACTTGGAGGAGGGCAGACGTCGTGTCAAACCGTCCGCCATTCGGCCAGCATCTTGGAAGTCATCCTCCTGAGGGCTTGTTTCGACGTTCTCCATTGAAATCTCTGGTGACACTTCCACTTTGGCCTTGTGTGCAAACACTGTTGGGTGGGATGGATCCGTTCTGTCTGCTTAGTACTGTCCTCTCAAAAGCACAGATCAGCAAGAAGAGGCGCGTTTGATGATTACCTGTGCAATAGACCAACGTGACAATGCCCGTGAGGAGGCCAAAGGCAACATTGACGAGGAGGGCGTTGTGTCCGAGGTGATTGTAGCCCACCGTGCCGGCAACCGCGCCCACCCAGAACGCAAGGAAGTTGGGCATGTGGAACTTGGCCTTCCACAGGTTGTTGAGGTTCCGATCACGCAGGCATTGACCAAGCCCGATGCCCACGTCCAAGATGGTGCCCGAGACGTGTGATGTACGGATGGTCAGCGGCGCAAAGAGTGAGGTGATCGTGTTCTGCACGCCCATCGCGAACGACACTGCACAGCCACCAGGTATGCCCAGATGCGGGTCACCCACCCGCGGCGCGAGGTACCATCCCAGCGTCATCGCCGCACCGAACAGCACCAAGCACGCTCCCTGCGTTGATTTCCAAAGTTGAGTTCAACGCCGTCACATCCCATAATTTTTGCCACAACAATTATTAAACTTTTAAAAATACCATTATTTAATATTATTCATTTAAGCATTTTACGTAATTAAATACGTAAGTAAACAAAATATTGGAAATGAAAACATAAATTAGTAAGGTAAGAAATTAATAAATAGAATTAATTTGTAAAAATCGGGAGTCGAGGAAAGATGAATAAAATTAATAAAATTAAAAACAAAAAAAGGTAATCACCTGAAGACGTCCCCATCGGGTGCGTGCAGGGCCGAGGATGACGGCAGCCACGAAGGCGCCGAAGCCGAAGAAGAAGATGAAGAGGATGAGGTCGATGGCGGTGAACTGCCCCACCTTGGGGATGTTGATGACCCGGATGGCCGAATTGGTGGTGGAACCCGTGAGATGGGTCAGGCCCGTCCGCCACACCCCCGCGAACGACACCGCATTGATCCATCCGCCGTTGAAGGAAAACACCATCGCCACCGCCAAAGTGTACCAGAACCAGGCCCCCGGGAAATCCTTCAGGCTCTTCCCCCGCAGCTGCTCCGCTACTGACCCCGGTAACATCTCTATGTGTATATATATGATGTAGGTGATGTAGGTGATTGGAATTCGGAATGGAGAGATGAAGAATTTAGGAACCAAGACCAAGAAGACGATGTAGAAGTTGGCCACCAATAGCCACAACATACAACCTTATTGTGTGAATGGAATTTCAAATATGGTCGATGCTGATGGATTGCATAGTTAAAATATTTCTCCTGGAGATCGCAGTCATCTGCGGAAGTCCGAAACGTAGTTTTGAAAATTACCAATTTTTTGCCTCCAATTGGAAGAACCACGTTTCGTAACTGTTTTATCTTTTCGCAAAAAGAATTCGCCCGTGCTGGCAAACAGGTACATTTCTTCACTACCAACATATAATCAACGCGCCGAATAGACAAGTAAATGGTCCACCTATCAGTTCTTAGCTGGACACTGCCCCATTGGCCAACTAATAGCCCCGACAGAGTTCGAAAGGCGACAAGGTGATCCTTGGATCAGCACTCCTCCTCTCATACCCATATTCTTTTCCACATACCCACGCCCTATACATAACAAGAACACCTATCCTAGAAGGAATGAAAGTGTTCATCACTGGCGGTACCGGATTCGTCGGTTCATCCCCGAGCTGCTGGCTGCAGGCCACACCGTGACAGGGCTCGCACGTTCCCCCGAAGCCGCCGAGAAGTTGGCCGCAGCTGGCGCCACCCCTCGTCGGGGCGAACTGACCGATTTGGCGGTGTTGCGCACGGCGGCCGCCGAAGCCGACGCCGTCTTGCACCTGGCCTTCATCCATGACTTCTCTGCGTTCGCAGTCAGCCAAGACTGACTTCCGGGCTGTCGAGGCCCTCATCGATGGGCTTTCGGCCAACGGATCCACCGGAAAGGTGTTCATCTGCACAGCGGGGACGATGGTACTTCCGCAGGGCCAGGTCGGAACCGAAGATACCGTGATCGACACCACTGCCGCTACCGCCCTCCGAGTTCCATCCGAGCAGGCCACGCTAGCCGCAGCGAAGCGAGGCGTGCGGTCGGCTGTGATCCGACTGCCGCCCACGGTGCATGGTCCTCATGATCACGCCTTTGTCCCCATTCTGATCAACACCGCACGGCAAACCGGCGTCGCAGCCTACGTCGGCTCAGGCGAGAATCGCTGGGCTGCCGTTCATCTTTCTGATGCTGCTCTCTACCACCTGGCCATGGAGCGACTCGCAGATGGCTCGCTGCCGGCAGGGTCAGTCCTGCACGGCGTAGCCGAGACGGGTGTGCCGATGAAGGACATCGCCGGGGCGATTGCGGAACTCCTCGGGCTGGGACCGGCGCAATCGCGCGATGCTGCCCACTTTGGCTGGTTCGGATGGATCGCAGGAGGCGACAATCCCGTGTCGGCGGACATCACCCAACGCTTGACCGGGTGGAAGCCCACCCACCCCGGGTTGCTGGATGACATTCGTGGGCCGGCCTATGCGAGCCACAAGAAGACCGACAACTGATGACGATCCTGATTGATGCTCTTGTTTGCAAAAGACTGTTTACTGTAAACAGTGACGTGCGTTGCTCGCTCTCGGGTGCAGTTCGTCGATGTCCCGATGGCGTTCGGGGGAGGGCAGTGCGAAGGTTGAGGTCAACGACTGAGGGCTGTTGTTTAAAGGGAAAAAGCAACATGTACTTGTTGGTACTCAGCTCTCGTTGCCCTTCTTGAAGATCCACTGTCCACTGGAAGAGTAGGCGAGCTCCTTCATCACCTTGGTGTAGATGCTCGTGGGCGGCTTCTCCCCGAGCTTTCGTTCACAGGCATCATCAACCTCCTTCTTCCGCAGCGACGGCTTGGCGCGGAACAACTCCACGATGGCGGTACGGAACTGATATAAAAGGCCAGTGAGTGGGGCTCGACCAGAATCCATAAGGAGAGGAGACGGGCGGCAGAAGCCGAAATACCTTATCAGCGGCGGGATCACCGGCACTCTTAATGCAGTAGGCATTCTGCACATTGAACGCCATATCAGCAAGAACATGCCTGATCAAGCCATCAGGCGTGCCGCGATTAAGGATCGGATCCTTCTCTTGCCTGTGCACATGATGAAACACCAATCTCAGAACACGGCTAGTAGCAGAAGGAGCAAAATGATACCTATCGCGGAGCTGTTGCTTCAGGAAAGGCATGTTGACAACACCATACATCATGAACAACTCTTTGAGGAAGCTCCTCAGTTGATTGGCAACCTCGCCTTGGAAGAACTTATTCTCGTCTCCTTGCTGAATTACTGAAGGAGCTGCGGACGCCAATGGACAAGAGTGCATCAGTTTATCTTCATTCCACTTGGAATGTTAACGCACCTGCGAACTTGGGTTTGGCCTGGCCTTGCTCTGGCTGTACATAAAAGTCGGCATCCATCGGATCATCCATAGCTTGCATAAGCCTACAGGCAATATCAGCTTTTGAAAAAAAAACCCAGCTTGGCCACTGTGAGACTCACCTTTGTGCATTCTCAGCCCAATACCCGTCGTGCTCGTCCAATATCGCTGGATACTTGTTGATGAAGTAATCGTCCCTATTCGCGAGTATCAAACAGTTTAGAGGCACATTCAAGCACGCTGCCATTGAATAGCGAACTTACCGCTCATGTCTGAGTTTCCATCCCTTGTTCAATTCCAGTTCGGCCACCTGCGATAGGAGGTCCCGGGCTGTCTCATCGGATACCTTGGCCTTGTTGGCCAACTCTTTTCGATTCACGAATCCTTGCTCATGGAATAGAAGAAGCATGTAGTCCCGCACGCGGCTTAGTCGTCCTTTATACAGATGTTCGCTGCACAAGTGGATTCGTTAGAACTAAAGTTGCCCCCCAGAGGCGGAATAGACGCAACTCACCTGCGAAGGATTAGTCGACCGTCAACGAGAATGGCGATTTCTTTGACTGCCTTAGCGAGCTCCTCTTCTCGATCTTGAGCCTTCAGCAGTTCCACCAATTTGATGAATGGTGTCGTGTACGCTGTGTAGAAGGACTTGTCTGGTAAATACGAAGCCTACAGATACACATGTGGCTGAGAAGAGGAAAGAATAAACAACGAACCTCGGGCAAGTACAGCGACAACCTGCTGCTCGATTGATGGGAGTGCACGTATGTCTGTTAAGGTAAGCACACTGGAAACCAGCTGGATGTTAGTAAAATGAAACGATCAATGGTCAGTCTAATAAGGATGATCCCACGTACGTGGGTTGCGTCGTTGTGGGTGCAGCTGCGGTCTGCTCACCGCTCTTGTTCGATGCAATCTCATCGACATAGCGCTCACGTGGCAAGTCAAAGGGTACATCCTGAGTCTGCTTGGCTATCAACTTCGCCCATACGGCCCTGTGTTCATTGTAGTTCTTTTTCATCAATCCAGATACTGGGTGAGTTCCGGATGCACTTTTTCGTGAGGAACAAACAAGCCCTACCATGGTCTCATCAAGATAGTTGAGTTTCTTCCAGGCTTCTCCTTCTTCTTGCTGCTTGAGGAAGCCGTGCGAAGTTTGCCTCATTTCGCGCTGCTTGGGCGTCTCTCGTTTCCTGAACTTGAGCTGTGGAGGCGCCGCACAAATGAGCTGATGCGAACGCAATCCAAGAGAAGAATCCCTCTCACCTCGATTTTCTCCTCCGCCGCTTCCTCGGGCTTGACCTTGACCTCCTCCTGCTGCTCGCCCGCCAGCTTCTTCTTCTTGGCCTCGTCCCGCTCATCGATGTGCGCAAACGACGGACGCATCTGGTACACTCCCGCTAACGGCGTCAAGTGCAGCTGTTCCCCTGTTTTCACAATCGGCACCACAATTATTAATATAAAAAATCAGAAAATAATAAAAACATAAAACATAAAATATAAACATAAAATAAAATAAAATAAATACTTGCCATTGAAAGTATTTATTCTGTTATCCGTTTTCATATTACCATTTTTCGAAACAATTCAACATTATTATAAAAACAAAAACAAAATATTATTTTATTAAATATTTGAATAAATATTTTTAATTTTATGGGTAACATTAAAAACAAATTATTGTTTTATTTAATATGAATAATAATAATTTTAATATTAAATAAAACGTACGTTCAGGTCCGGAACGAAGGAGGGCGAGGGCATAGTTGGTCTGGGGCGGCACCGGGGCGGAGGTGAGGGTGAAGGCGGCCTTGGGGCGGGCGCCC
>CDEZ01023877.1:2303-70151 GCA_000826365.1 Acanthamoeba royreba
TTACATACACTTCAAAAAATCTAATTGTTGCTTTGCGCAAATTCCAATTGATTTCGCAAAAATCCAAGGGTGAGTTTTATGGTCTGCACGTTGCACGTCCCTGAGGGGATCGGTGTCCACTTTGCCCCCGCTACTTCGGCATCACGACTTGGTGAGATCCCATTTAGCCACTATTGTTTACGCGTCATCACACGCTGGGCTATTCATACCAGTACGGTTCATCGTGTCCTATGCATCATTGCATTCATGGGTCCTTCTGACCCATTCTTGATCAGAAGAGGTTAGCTTCAATCACGACCTCCTTTGCGTGGGGAAAGTTCCGTTGTGCTCATGCGACCCATGCTGTACACTGTAAGCTCGAATGATCCCTCACGTATCTGACGTGTACCAATGTTGGGTCCAGTCAACCTATGGAATATATATATATGGAAGATGGAGATGAAAGTAAGATATCTCTGCTCGAATGTCTTTACGGCCAACTTTCATGACGTCCTGATGCCAATTCCATCTACGGCGGTTCATGCTCGTCACAGCCCAGAAAGGCCGTAACGCCAACCCAATCCAGATAAAACGTACAATATCATCAATGCGTGTTCAAGTACATGACAAATGATAGGGTTCGGGTCTAAGCTCTCTCACTCAGTCACCAAAGTTCAGAAGAGGGTTAGCTGCGATGTAAGCCTTGAGCGCCGCCAGTTTGAGCTCGATCTCTCTGGCCTTGTCCACACGTCCCCACTTCTCGTAGCAGTCCAGAAGATTGGAGTACCTTGGGGAAGTGAATGATCTCGTCAGGTCCAAGCAGGCACAAGGAAGGCAAGCATGTAATATGTAAGGTGAACGAACCGATTAATCACATGTGGATGGTAGTTGCCCAAGAGACGCTCGCTCATGTCCAGAGCATGCAGGAACATATCCTCCGCTTTAGCATACTTGAACTGGTTCTTGTACACTTGCGCCAACCTGTCATTGATTGCGTCAAGCGTTGTTAGGCTCTCCCCCGCTACTTTCTGTTGCTGTCTAGGAATGTACCCATTCAAGTTCTCTGCGATTTCTGGATGGTCATTCTTGAACGTGGCTCGGTTGATTGCAAGAGCTCGTTCGTACAGCTTTTCGGCACCGTCGTATTGGTACTTGCCCTGTCGGCGGTACACTTCGGCCTGCCCACATGGTTGGTCAAGAACGGGCAGGACACGAATTGATTTGGATAGGACAGTACCAGATAGTTGAGCGTGAGCGCAACTTCCTTGTGGTCGTAGCCTAGCCGAGTCTCAAAGATGGCAAGCGCCCGCTGGTGAAGATCAGCAGCCTCATCGAGCTCTCCGATCTTTCTCTTCACAAGTCCCAGACCGTTCAAGTTGGAACCAGTCAGCGGATGACCTGTGCCAAGGATCTTTTCGTTCAGCTCTAGCGCTCGCGAGTAACAGTTCCAAGCTTCATCGAAACGACGCTTCTTTCTTGCTATCACTCCGAGATTGTGCACGTAGAGTGCCGCCTAACGTGTTGATGAAGAATGTCGGGGTGAGCCCACAGCAGTCCGGCGCTGAACATACTTGGAGGCATGTATACATACCTTTGGATGATCTGGACCGTACACTTTTTCGATGATTGCCAACGCCCGTCGATAGCAGTTCTCCGCCTCATCGTATTGCCCTCTCTGCGCGGAACTCACTTTGAGGATTCTCTTAACATTGCATGAAAGAGGCATTTGTACCTTCTTGGCTATCATGCCAAGCGAGTTGAGATTCTCGCTCACTTCGGGATGCTCCGCACCAAGGCACTTCGTGTTAATATTCATGGCTTGTGTGTAGAGCTGCTTGGCCTCATCGTACTTGGCAGTGATTGACAAAATGTCTGCAAGGTTATTAATAAAGAGCGCCAACTTCTGATGCTCCTCTCCATAGACTGCTCTGATGATTGCAATGGCCTTTCTCACGTATTCCTCCGCCTCGACAAGCTTTCCACTAATTCATAACGCGCAGTGAGCCAAAGGACTTGCAAGCGATTCCAAAGGGTGAAGAACGCTTACCGAATCTTGAAGATCAAACCAAGTGCGTTGAAGTTCTCCGCCAGTTCAGGGTGCTGATTGCCTAAATGCTTCTCGTTTATCTTTGCAGCACGCAGATAGAGCTCTGTCCAAACCATGTTCAGTACTGATTGAAGGAAATGATTCATGCAATCCAGTTGTACCAGTTGCTTGATCGACCATGGCGATCTTGCGATAGACGTCGGCAAGGTTATTAGATATCTCCGCTATCAACACATGATCCTACACGAGATATTCTTGATGAGCGATTCTTTGTAAGTTGACGTCGAGCTCTATGCACACGTACCTCGCCATAGACTTCCTCAACAATTTTCAGTGCATCAAGATAGAGTGGCTTGGCCTCTTCGTACTGTCCTTTCTTCTTCAAGATCATACTGAACATTGCATATTCCCAAACATCCAAGGCCGTCAGATGGTTTCACCAAGAATAAAAGAAGAGACACTTGCGTGTACCCTAAACAGCTTAGAACCTCGGCTACCTGCGGGTGATTGTTACCGTAGTTCACTCGGAATATACCCAACGCTTGGTAATACAGGGTCTTCGCCTTGTCAAAGGAGGCTTGCTTGCGGTACACGTCGGCGATCGTCTTAACGTACTGACCAACAGTTGGATGATTAGGGCCTAATCTGACTTGTGCCTGCACAGCAATGTCAATGATGAGCATCACGAAGCTGAGACGGATGTAACTCAACAGGTTACCTGTTCCAGGGCCTGATAGTAGAGCTTCAGAGCTTCATCGTAGTTACCTTTCTTCTTATGCAAGAGTGCCAGTAGCCAGATGCTCGCCGCTGAATCCTCACTATTCTCTCCGAACAGCTCGATGCGTAGGCTGCGCGCCTTCTCCGCCGCCTCCAACGCCTACAAACGAGTATGAGAAGTTGCAGTAGATGTCCGTAGAACATGGAGGGAACGTACCGAATTGATGTGAGCACCTAACTCGTATGCAAGGGCGAGATCGTGGAGCAAGTCTGCAGTCTGCTTCGACTTTGCCCCAAAAGTTCTCTCAGCAACCACCAGCGCATCTGTCGAGGGCACATGGATTGTGTAAGCCAGCCCTGGAGTAACCTCAGCCGGTATTCAGTGTTAACCTTTGAGAAGCGGTATGGCTCCGTTGGGATCGCCCATCTCCTCCAAGAATTGAGCAACTTGCTTCTGCAGCGAGAGCAGTCTCTCTTGTTTTGAATGAGCCGATCGCTGATATTCTGTATTCCAACAGTCCATAAGCAATGCCAATCAATGCTACCAATGCAGTGTAGCACTCTTTCAATGTACCCTGAAGAGCGAGGCGGTATGTCTCCCCGGCCTTCTCTTTCTCTTGTCCTGCGGCATTCCAATAGCGCAGAAAGTCGTACTTGTCGCGATCGGTATAGAGAGCAGCAAACACTTGAAGCGATGACAAGAATTCCCTCATCTTGGTTGCATCTCCTGTGAGAGCAAGGTGACGCGGATACTCGAAAAGAAGGCGCGATGTAAGAGGATTCAACGGCTGATTGCTGAAGTAAGCCTGAAGTCCCTTGTGGTAACGTAGACGGCGGGACGGAGCAGCAAGACCATACCTTCGTTTCACGGCCTGAAGGGAAAGATAAACTTAGCAAGGCCTGTTCCTGAGCTGAGGTAACAGCACCAAAGAGCTCACCTTTCTAAGGTAAGAATGGCCGAAGGTGATGAGTCCTGACTTGGACAGGAAAGCATCTTGACATCCGTTAAGGAACTGACTCAGTACAATCCGTTCATTGCCTCCCAGTGTCACATTCAGCAGCCTTGAGTAGACAGACAACGGTGAGTGTGAGATGAGATTGCTTGTGGCTACCACGTACTCATTTTCTAGCAGGCCTGTCCTTGCCACGAAGATGTAGGAACAGACGTCTTGCACCAGAGACGGATGTGTTGCTATAAGGTGATAGCTAAGTACGGAGGATTGTCAGTGTGAGCAGGAAATAGACGTACAGGTATTGTAGTCGTCTTCCCATCGAGTGAGAATCTTCTCAAAGAGTGAGGAGATGTCGTGACAAGAAAGGAAGTAGTCGATGTACTTGCTCAACTCCTCGAAGTTGCCGAAGATGCGGAGCTGCTCAAGTATACTACGCAGAAAGAGCGGCAAGGAGGTCATCTGCTTCTCAACAAGCTGATAAGTCTGTTGAGGAGAGAGTTTCTTCGAGTACTTCCCCAGATACTCCTGCAGTGTTCCACATTTACTATAAAATCAGCTGATTCTAGGCTGGATGACAGTCCGAAGTACGTACCTCAATGAGCTGTTGCTTTTCGAAGTTGGTGAGAGGAACCATCTGCAAGAGCTTGTTGTTCCATCCAGGTCTCTTCATGAGGATGCTCATACACTGATCAGACTTGCTGGTGGCACGGCCGTCTATGATACATTGCTGAATAAGATACAAAGAACTAAAGGACAGGGAAGCGGCTGATTTACCAGTATGGCTTGGTGAAGACTTGTGGCCATCGGAGGTCGAAACGGAGAGAATGACTCGGATTGAAGGAGGAAATGAAGAGGGCAACCAGTTCAAGGCAAGCGCAGATGATTCCACATGATTGATGCCATCGAGAGCGAGGACCACTCGAGATGATCCTTTGAATGGGGAATGAGATTGGGCATCGGATGAAGACCGAAGAAATGAGATGCATGTACCTTTTGCAGCTACCTTAGCTAACCACTGAGGAAATGCTTGGACGATTTTCTCTGGTTCACTGGGTAGCCTCATGTCGAGTTTGAATCGCCTCCTCAATTGTCCTATTGGTGATGATCAGCGCTACTTGGTTATGAAGTAGAAAGAGGTATCTTCGTACTGAGAATGCGACCAAGTATACGAGGGACAGAGTTGTCGGAAAGTTCAACGAAGTGTGGGATGACAAGTTCATCGGCCCCACTCTGGCTTAGGCCCTGTCGTTGTGCAACCCATGTTGCGATCAATGACGACTTTCCTGATCCTATGTTCACCATGAGAGTAAGAGAGATCCTTGGAGCACGTGGAAACAAGCGTTCTCTTACATACCTGTTGGTCCTGTGATGATCAGAGGCGAAGTATCATTCCCCCGTACGTGCTCCTCTATCACTGAGAAATACTTATCTGATACAAAGAAGGTGAGACTTCGGAACTTGGATAGCGTCCTTTGGAAAGAGGAGTACCTCGGCCCACGAACACTTCGGAGAGTCTATTGCAATGACTTTCATGAAGTGCCATCTCCATGTGGAGAGCGGCCTTCTGAACAGTCCTTTCCTCTGCGGGGAAGTCCTTATCAATCCATGCAAGGAGATCTTTCAACACTAGGTCAGCGAACTCCTCGGGAGACTTGTAGTTATCCCTCACCGGAAGGCCACTGGCCCGTATACGCTCCTTCAGATCGTCCAACTGTACCAACTGTGATATCAATAGGCCGCAACGCTACGACAATGTCCATTCCAAAGCATACCTTGTCACGAAGAGGTTCATCCCCACCAATGCGGTTGGAGTGTGAGTACTCCGGGTCACGAAGGTAAAACGCTGCCGAATGTGCCAATTGAGGGAAGAAGAGAGCCGCGTATAACATCTCCAGCTCAGTCACACTAGATACAAATAGAACATATCAACGATAAGTTCAGTTGAGACGAGAAGGAGCATGAGACCTGCGATCAGAGTAGTGTTCAATCCACGTGTGGCCAGCCTCAATGGCTCGCTTCATACTGTTGTCCAGTTGCTGATTAAATCCTACTTTCGCCCAGCCGTAGCGTTCACCTAGCATGCCGATCATGTACGGTCGGCACTTGTCGATCTGGCACACGACGTAAGACAAGGTGATCGACATTGTTATCAGCTCATTGACAATACAAACCTCATTCAAGCACAACGTGATGACTTGCCCGCCGGACGATTCCTCACTCGTGATGCCCCACCGCAAGTCTGGAAAAGGATGTACTCAGTCATCTGAGTCCCTACAAACTGTTGGCCGTGCACCACTTACCGACTTCAGTGAAGTTGACATTTCTCTCTGCGCACACCTTCCTGACCTGCGGGAACACCTTCTTCACCAGCAGGTTGCGTTCGGCTTGCATGTCCTTGAAAGTGGACGACACGAAGAGTCTGATGCTGCGTTCCTTGTTTGTCGTTGTTCGCTTGTTCACTAGTTGTTCGATCGCTGCACAACCACAGCGTGTCAGCGTTCAAGGTGGGCACTCATCAAGGTTTCAGTAGCCGGTGGCTTGCGTACCTGCCACGGGTGGCTTGACTTCATACTCGTTGCGCACCAGCGTCGAACCGCCGTAGGGTGATGAAGTCGTGTAACCATAGTCGGGTGAATGTGACGACGGCGACGAGTACGATGACGCCGACGAGGTCGCCAAAGTCGGAGCCGAGTAGCTGCTCGTGCTGCTGGCGAAGAACAAGTCGGAACTGCTTGCGCTCGGCCATGAGTATGACGACCGCGTGGACAGCACGGGCGGCGTGATGAGCGTGGGTTCGCTCGAGATCTTAATTCCTTAAGCATGGATTATACAACGCACGAGAAGAAGCGCGCGTGAGGAGGTAGGCGCTGTGAGGTGACCACAGACCCAGTACTCGTGTGGACGGGTGGGATGTACCTGTAGACGAGGAACCGAGACGGGCCCGGTACTCGTCCTCTTGAATGAACCCTGCGCGCCACAGCTCCTCCAACTTCTTGTCGCTCTCTGCCGACATCCTTACCGATGTGGTGTGCAGTCACCACCCGCGCAGCGTTGCGTTGAGCTGTATGAGGACCGTGTATGTACACGTATGCACAGTCCGTGAAGAGCACAAGGTCCCCACCATATTTCTAGGGCCTTCTTTCTCTGAAAGCCAAGATTCCACAAACTCTTAACTCCCGAAACTGCTTTGCATAGGGCCAGAAAAATTTACGAAACAGTCTCTCTTTCGCAGGGGAAGAGTGGGAATCTTCATCTAGACGCGCTCGTAGAAGTAGAGGTAGCCCATATCCTTGGGGGTGTCCTCGGAGAGAGCAACCTTCTCGTCGTTGTAGATGACCCAGCGTCCGTCTTTCTTGATGTGGCATACGTAGTGACCCATGTCGGTGGAACCACCAATGTGAGAGATGAAGGCCACCAGTCGATACTTGGTTGCGTCCTCCACGTCCATTGCGTCCGCCGAGGCAGCAGGAGCCTCTGTTCGAGTGCAAATTAGAATAGGAATAGCATTCACAGGGCCAGATGCACGAAGAGAATTCGTACCTGAGCTGGAGGGAGTGGGCGCAGGGGCGCTCAGCTCGTCCATGTGGCTGAAAATCCAGTCTGTCGCCCGCTCTACATCGCCGTTGGTGGCTTGTAATGCGCGTACGGCCTGGAAAATAGTCAAACGGTAAGCAAACAATGGTGGAAGATTTCATTCTGCGAGTTAAGTACTTGGTCACGCGAAAAGCCCATGCTGGAAAGCATCATCACCGCCTCCTCATTGATAGCCGGACCACCCGAGGAACCGCCGGACGGAGCCGGCGCTTCGAGTGGCTTGTCTAAGTCCGGGTCGTCCATATGCGAGAGAAGCCAGTTCATAGCGGCTTCCGCGTCCGAGTTGCCTGCAAGAACGTCTTTACTACTAACCCGGGTGGCTCATCACAGGCATGGACGTACCACTGTTAAGGGCGGCCTTCTTGCAGTGAAGCTCAGGGAAACCCATCATTTGTAGCTGAGCAACAATTTCGGGGTTGGGCTGAGGCGTCTGCTTTGGCTCTGCACCCTCAGGAAGCAGTTCCTCGCTGTTCTGTGGGCCCGTGCCCTTGAGGATACTCAAGTCAAGCTCATCGGGAACATCCACGAAAACGTCTGTGATAACGAAGTGAGGAAGAAAGAACCTCGAGGTCCGTGAGGGTGATTGATGCATACCAAGCTTCTTTGGGAGGCCAGTTTCCGTGAACACGTACTTCGCCAGGTGGATGACCAAGTACTTCGGGAAAGTGGTCATCCGTGTAGTCCTATATTGTTGTCAGTACCACTGGACATGAGAAAGAGAGGTTGATTGGTACTTGGTTGCCGTCGTCTTTCCCTGAATGGCAGTACTATAGAAGTCTTCAATAAGCTCAGGAGAGGCCAGATTCTCCAGACAGGACGTTAAAGTCACATGCGGTCTTACGACTTTCTCGTCCTTGCCACTAAGTGCGAAAGTTACGATTAATTGCGAATTGTGTGTACTGGTACGCGTGGTTAATCCGTACGGCTTCTGGCCAGCTTCTTTAAGCTGCCTTTGTCGAAGCTCGAACTCAGCATATTCCTCTTTGTTGGTCATCTGATCCAGAGGGATAGCAAGCGAAAGTACGCTCTCGTTACGAGTAGTGTACTTGGCCTTATTGGATGAAGTGCAGAGATACTTGTCTTGGATCTGAACATCCAGCTCATAAGCCATGCAGCAATATAACAAACCACGGATTATTATACCTTGAACTGGAAAGCACGGGAAGGATCCATTTTAACAGCGCCTGTGTAGCCATGCTCCTTCTGCTGCACCATGTTCAGCAAATACTGGAAGAAGTCAAGTGCATCCTGCTGCTTCATTGTGGAGAACTCAGGATGACCCTTGCCGATGAGGCTCTTGAACATGCGAGGTCGTATTCCAAGCTACAAAGAGATAAATAAGAGTAATTGATAAGTGACTAAAGGGCGTAGACAGAAAGAGAGAGGTACCGTATAAACGTCTCTGCCTGCCTTCTCCCCTTCCTCTTCCATTTTTTCCTCCTCATGAGGAGGCTGAGAGTAGACTCCGGACAGAAGTCCATGCGCAAACTTGGCCCTGCAAAACTCAAGATTAGTTGCTGGTTGCGACAAGCATCGTAGTGTCAGATTCTCAGGTCAGGTGTGGCAGAACATTTGTACATTTGAACATGGAAGTCCTGCGAGGCATCGTTGATCGATCGGCCAAAGATCTCATCCTTGAATTCGAAGTACCTAGGGGGAAGGAGCATACATGTTAACGACGGCTCAGTTGATTTCATACACAAGATGACCAGTTACCTCTTCTGAAAGTCCGGCAGCGCGAAAAGGACCTGCATAACGGAAGACATGTAGCAACTGTTGCCAAGATTTTGAATACCGGTGTAGCCGGGGCCATAGACCGGGCTGTGAGCCTTGCCCTGTTCCTGAATACGATTGAAGTCGTAGGAGTACTGAAGGTCCAGTTCGAGCTCGGCCATAGTTTTTTCAGTCTATATTACAACCATCAACAACAATCAAGCAAGCAAGCAACAGAACAATGAGGGTATCAAACCTTCTCCATCTTATGCATGTCAATACCCCAGTGAGCCAAATGCTCGGGAAGCTTTGGATCAAGGACCATATCTTTCGCGACATAATCAAAGACATCTAAAAATACATCAATAAGTTGTCAAGTTGTCAATCATTGTAAGGCAAGAGCTATGTACCTGCGCCCTTGGCAGTGATCGTTCCCAGCTTTACAGAAAGAGGGTAACCTGTTTGTTCATAGTGGTCTAGGGCATGGCCGTTGCCACCAGAACCATCAAAGTTTCTTCGGCCGCAGAGGATAAGACCATCGGTCAGATTAAGCCACAGATTTTCGGTCTTATCGCAGCCCTCCCGCTCGCACTTCCAATTCGATAGGGGCACCTTCTTGCCGTTATCGAGCTGCAGCAGCGCTTCAGCGTGCTTACTCACTTCTAGGTCTTGGCCGGCGATCCACTCTGCAAGGTCTTCCGTCTTCGATGCTGAATTAGACGCGATAATAGCGTTGATCGCTTGGTTGACCTGAAAGTAGACGCACACCAAATCAGTTCATTCTTTATATTAATTAAAATAGAAAAATAAAAATACAAATAAAGGCATGATTCTCTACCTTGTCGGGCAGACCCTCGGCTGTGATCGGCAGGGAGATGAACCCGGGCAGCACGACTAGTGCGTAGGTCTCCTCCTGCTCGACTTGAGCGTCTGCATCAAAACCACCAGTAACGCCAATGCCGAGGATGGTGGCCTTCTTCTTGGGCGGCTCCTGTGCCTCTTCCTCCTCTTGCGCCGGCTTCTTCGGCTGCACACATCACAAATGCCATAATCAGAACGTGTAGAGGCCGAAGATTGAATGGCCATTCAATTCTCAGTCTCCTTGCAAGGTCTTAAACGTTGTTACGCGTGCACATGCAACTAAACCGAACCGTCGATGTGGAGACCATCTTACGTACCTTGATGCGACGTTTGATGTTCAAGTAGAGGCCATGGCCAGTTCGCTCGAAGTTGCGCTGGGTGTACTCTTTGCTGTAGGCCATCCACGAATTGAGATCAATGAAGAGGCCATCTTCGCTTTCCTACACAAGAAAGAAAAACGCATCAACAATCAATCAATCAATCAATACTTCTCATGCCAAAGATGGGCCAGATTGCAGACGAAGGGCGTGGCTGCCATTGATTATTTTGAAGACCCTTACCGGTGTCTCAAAAGAGAAGGCGCACTCGTCCTTCCACACTGTGCTCGATGCAGTGGGCACGCGCACTTGATCTACATACCGCGCCACGAGCTCCATGCTGCAAACTTTCGCGATTCACGTCTCTCTACAACGAGGATGTTGGATGATGTGCGTGGAGGCAGGTGACGAAACGCGAATCTCAAAAATCGCAAAAATAAAATGTAGTCCAGCTACTCGTTACGTGAAAAAAGAAAAATAATCTGTTTCAAATATTTTTGACTAAAATGCAAAGAATTTGGTCTCATTGTTTAAATAATTCTGTTGTATGCCACAATACAATCAGTTGGAGTTCTCATCTTGCGAAGAGTAAGCATCCTTGGCGCTAGCGTGACGGCGAGGAGAGCCTAGCGGGAAGTAGAACATGGAGGCCTTATTACGCTTCTTCGTCGAGGTGACCGGAGCTCCGATGCCTTCGAGTTGTACCGATCGGAAGTAGAGGTCGTCTTCGTCGAGAGGCTTCATGCTGAGGAGGAACTCCTGGATGAACTCCACGGGGATGAGGTTGTAGACGTACGGCTGGAAGGATACGATCTGCCGCACAATCTTGGCCACCATCATCCGCTTCTCGAAATTGATTATTCTGCCATCAGGTTCCTTGCCGCCCTGTTCGATGAATATGAGGTCCTTGAGGAAGACGCCTATGTAGGGTACGCAAGGAGGCGAGAGGGCGTTGAGTCGCTGCCGGAACTTCTTGAAGTTCTGAGGTATTGACATCAAGTCACTGAGCTCCTCGAACATGTCCCACGCCTTCCGTGGCAGATTGCGCCACGTTTGTTTGAGTCGCTGTACAGGCGAGGACTCCAATCCCGACAGGATTTCCATTACAGCATTGAAGTTCTTCAACTCCAAGCATTTCTAATGAGAAGGACACTGTCAGCATGAGATGATCCGATGAGAAGAAGTTCATGCGTAGGTTACTAACCTGTGCAATAATAAGGAACCTATTTACAAGTACTACACGATGCTCCACTGTTTCAGCGCTGACTATTTCAGTGGCTAGCCACCCAGATATCTGATAGTAAGAGACTACATTCAGAACGGGGCCACCGGTGATTGCTGGACATATGGGAGCGCGTACGTTGTTGAATCGTTGGATCATGTTCATTATTCCTGGCGCCCTCTTCTTCTTATCCGGCCTTGTCCACGACTGATTGAGCCATTCGTGTGGTTTGATCTTGCGGAATAGCTCCGATTCTATCAGAGTCATTTGCCTGTAATGACCATTCCAGCTTCGGTGAGACCCTCTCAAACAGAAGAAGAAGCTATAGGTGACCAGCGTACCGAGCCACTTCTTCGGGGTGAAGGTCTAATAAATACAGTGATGAAGAAGTTACATTGATCGGCAGATAGGGCACTGGTGGTCGCTCGTCGCTCATGCGCCTCTCTTCTACCGTAAACACGCCGTTGCCACGAAGGAACTTTGCACACGTGGAGCACAGTTAGGTATTGTGTGCAGGAACAGTGAAACCAAATCATACCCTTTCTTCAACCCATTCGCGGAACTTGCGGAAGGCCACTTCTACACCTTGGGTGGAGACACTGTCCATCCACTCCATAAGTAAATGAAGAAGCGCATTGTGGTTCTCCACAAAGTCGTAGTGAAGCAGATCCATCCAACGTCGTAATACGTAGAGCACCCTATATGGAGGGAAACAGTGTGTCAGAGGAGGTCTAACGGAGAGGCGCATCGAGCGGCAAGTGTGGTACCGTTTGCGGACGTCAGTGTATGTATCAGGATGAGTGACAGGCCCGACACTGTTGAATCGCTGCGTGAGGCACTCCAGTAGTGTCTCTGGAGTGGTGAAGTCCCTAAAAGTGTACAAAAAGTCCGCCTCGTATTCAACATCTGCACATTGGGAATTGAAAGGCATTAGATAATGCGCGATCGATGGCTCGTATCGATTGAAGGTGGCATGTACCTCGGCCTCGTTCATGAGCGAGCAGAGACACCAGCTTTTCGAGCGTCCCCCTCTGCGGTCGCAAACTCCCATCTTCGATTTGTACGAACTGCATCTCGTACTCCTCAGGTATATCATCAAAGAATGAGGGCTTCCGCGTTCGCAAGTCCGTGTGCGAGTCCTTATCTTTTTCCTTTTCCTTGTCTCGTTCTCCAACAAGCCTGGTTGGCGCAGTGTTCTTCCTCTCCCGTAAGATGCTCTGTTTGTGGCCAGACGATATACGTGTTCGTTAGTAACGAAGTGTTCACCAATTCAAAATCAAAAGGCAACAGATACCCGATCGAACATCTTGACCTGCGTCCTATCACTCGACGAAAGCAACTCGGAGTTCTTCTCTTGCCACTTGAAGAGGTCTTGGGCCGTTTTGTCATCGTAAACGATCGATCCATCTTTGACCTTGATGGCTCGCTTGTTGCAGTTGTTTTGCAGGCTTGAGATGGTCTCCAAGAACTCATCTTGGGAAATGCTGTCCTCGGGTGACAATGCCGGTATAGAGAGACGGCGCTTGTTCTTCACCGCATTCCATGGCACCACTGACCCTGCAAGACGCGTCGTATTTTAGACAAGTTCATGGCGCCTTCGCATAGACAATCGACGAACCTGGTTGAAGTAAAGTAGTGGCTCGCTTTTCCTTGGTGGAGTGTCTGAGTCCGCTGAGCCTGTTTTCATTTTTGTTCTCATCCCGGCGAGCTCGCTCCGATATCTGACCATCAAATGAGTTATTCATCTTACCTCGTAGCCTGCGCTTCGTTTCATTGTTAAGGCCTGAAGGTATGCGCATTAGCCTTGATCTGAGCATTCTTCAATAAGACGTTAGATACCGCTGTCACTGAAGCACTCTTCAGAGGAGCCATCGTCATCGGGCGGATAGCTACCGAAGAAATGCGCGATCTTCGCCCTTCGTTCGGTTTCCGTTTTCCGTCTAGGGCGAGAGTGAGATCCCGTGTCTGGCACGCGTTGTGAACGTTAGCCACAATCATCATGCACATCATCATGCACATCATCATGCACATCATCATCATCATCGACAGGAGTGCATGCGTACCGGACGCGATCAGATCTCTGGTCTCGAAATCGGCACTTGAATCAAGAGAATAGGAATCAGGGGTGGACGCGTAGGGTGTGAGCACGGTGTTCTTGGAATCCTCTTTACGCTCTTTACGCCGCTTCGCGAGAGGCGAAAGGTTGAGAGCCGGCACACGACCATTCCCGCCACGACCGCCGGCTGACTGTGGCGAGCTCTTCTTGCTGTCCGCCGATCTGGGAGTACCGGTGTTGCTCTTGATCATTACTTGACCAGAACTTCGAGCCTCCTCCGTTGTGGTCCATGTGTCGTCCGATGTGGCAAACGGTCGGTCCGCTGGGACCTCCATGTTATCTCCATCGTGCGTGGATTCGTGATTGTTTTCATCCTCCTCTTCGTCATCGTAACTGTCGCTCGAATCCGCGTTACGGTCATCATCCGATGAATTGGGATCGTCCGAGCTGGAGGAGAAAACCATTATGGTCTCGGTGTGCCTAGAGATGGTGTCACTCCTGTTCCTGGTGTTGATGTCGGGCGATGAGACCGTCTTCTTGAGAGTAGACACTATGGCCACAGCGCTCGCTCTTCCCGGATCCAGTGCTTTGGGCTGTGGCTTGGCGGCCTGATTCACGACTCCAGACTGTTCGCTGTGGCTCGCGCGCCTGCTCAACGGAGCCGATCGGATAGCATCAAGCGTGTGCGTGTTGTCCTGTTTTTCGGTCGTCAAATCAAATTGGACCCCAAAATTCCCAGATGCGATTCCACTCGTGACAGGCTGATCTCCTTTGGTTCCGGGTGCACGGGTCAAGGTGTTCGTTCGCAGTCGCAGCAACGGGTTGATAACGATAGTCTCCGCGGCTTCCTTCTCTTTCTCCTTCTCTTTCTCCTTCTCTTTTTCCTTTTCCTTCTCTTTCTCTTTCGTTACCTTCCGCTTAAGTCCGAATGAAGAGGCAACTCGATCTGATGCCGAGAGAGTACGGCTTGATAGAGATCCATTCCTAAGATCAATGTCAGGAGTGAGCAAACACGTGTGAATTCATATCAAAAACCTTGGAAGCAAGTTATACCGGCGAGTGGATGGAGAATCCTGCGGGGGCGGAGACAAGGGTTCAACGACAGATGAGGGCGTCGATGCAGTGGAAGATGCTGGCGAGGATGGGGAAGACGAAGGAGAAGGCGTAGAAGTGGATGCAAAGAGAAGATACAATGGATTCATCACTTGTTGTTCAGGTGTATCTTTCGTTCCCTTCCTCTTTAGGGAGAAGGCCTTGGTAATGCTTCCCTTGCGCTGCAATCACAATGGTAAATACCAACCCAAGGACGCGCGATTGGAGGCCAACAACGCACCTCCAAAGTACGTGATTGCTTCCGCTTCTTCTGGTACTGAAGTATCTGCTCTTTCTGCGAAGGCGACATGTTCGCGAATGTCCGACTCAGCGATCGGTTGCGTTCGGATGATGGCAATTGTTCAGGACTGCAGCAACTTTGTCAATGACATGTGAATACAAGTATGAGCATTGGACGTACGTTGTAGGCGTCCCTGGAGATATCAACGATGACGTAGCTCCCATGCTTATCGACCGCGATCTTGGCGAGGAGAGAGAAAGGCCGCTACCTGCATATTCCACAAATCTCAAGTCAGCAAGGAGTGCCCCTCTGCACGCTCTTGGTACTTAGTTCACCTGGAAGAGTATTGGAGTGCTTGATGCACGTCTCTCTGGCTGATTTGCTCCCCTCAATGACACCCTCAGCTTTGCTCGGCGTCCCGGTCAGCACCGTGGAGATAGGAATCGTGTTGATCTGCGGCTCCTTCAACTTCTTCGGCTTCTTCACCGACCCATCGCTTGTTCCCTTCTTCGACTGCGCTTCCTCACGGCTGCTCTGTCGCTGAGACTTGTCGTCCTTATTGTGCTTGTCCCGTTTATCTTTCTTGCTCTGCTTTTGCGCTTCGTCTTCCGCAGTCCCACTTTCCTTGTTACTCTTCTCCTTCTTGGCCTTCTTCTTCTTCTTGACCTTGCCGCTCTTGCCTTCGGGGCTGCTCTTCTTTGACTTCCTCTTCGCTTTCGTGACATCAGGAGACATTCCTGCTGAATCATCGCCTTGCTGCTCTGTCGACGGAGGAGACGGTGCCATGTACAATCGCTGATGGGGTACTGCGGGAGAGTGAAGATGTGTGGGCGATGGAGGATAGTCGGAGTTGAAGGCCAGGGAGAAGTAGTTAGAGGGCTGGTCGGTTGTGCTTCCCATGCCACTGGTCCCCATCGGTGGGGACTTGTGCTTCGCCTCCAGATCTGGAGGCGAACTCACATTCCGCCTTCGTTCGTCCCTCTCCAACTCTTGAAGTTGCCGCTCCTGGCTCTTATGAGCAGCCTGATGGTTGGGTGCAACCTCGTTTCCGCTGCTGATAGCGCTCTCTGGCGTCCGTCTCCCGGCCGCGTTAGGATTAAAGGAATAGAGATACAGTGATCCCGAAGAGTGTTTTTGTGCAGAGTGAGGAGTGCGTTGCGGCTGAGGCGAAAGTACTGTCACGGACTCTTCAGAGGGCAAGGTGCTGAGCGATGATGAGAGAGAAGGCAGAGACAGAGAAGAGTTCTGTTGGATGGGATTGTTCTCGAAAGAGAGTCGCCGGATGTTAGGGAGCTGATAGAGTTGAATGGGTGCTCGCGTGAGGAGGTTATCGTGCAGATTAACCTCTCGTAATTGTTGCAGGTTGGTGAAGCCTTCGGGCAGCACAGAGATAGAGTTGTGTTCCATGTGAATGCACTGCAGCTGCGTCAGTGTGAAGAGCTCAGGCGGCAGAGAGCGGATCTTGTTATTGGCCATATTCAAGTACTGAAGCTTCTTGAGTCTCGCAATGTCGCCTAAGCCAAACATGTGGTGTGAGCTGGCTCGTCAATGACATGCAATGTGAATTGAAGCGCAAGCATACCTGATACGCCATCAAGCTTGTTGTTGGCGATGGAGAGATCCTCAAGGTTCGTGAGGTTGAAAAAGGCTGCAGGAAGAGTGGAAAGGAAGTTGTTGTCTACATCAATGACGCGTAGCGACGATAGCAGACCGATCTCGGTCGGCAACGTGGCAAGCTTGTTGTCGGCAATACCCAGCCGGGTGAGCGCCGGCAGCCGACATATGTGGGCCGGCAGAGCGCTGATCTGGTTGTTGTCTACAAGCAGCGACTGCAGGCAGAAGAATCGTCCCACAGTGGTAGGGAGGGAATGCAGTGAGTTGCCCTCCATCTTAAGCTCACGCACCAGTCGGGCGAATCCCAGCGCTTCCTCCTCGTGGTCTCGAAACGGTCCGCAGTTGGAAAGGTCGAGAGTGTCCTCCCCGATGGAGAAGACCACGTTACATATTCGTCTGAGCACCTCCGATAGCCCGGGGTTGGAGTGAAGAGTGATGACACGCAAGTCCAGCTCCAGGAGAGACAAGGGTAGAGTGGTAAGCTGGTTGCAGTGCAGGTTGATGTGCCGCAGCCTGCGAAGGTGCCCTATCTGTGGTGGCAGCTTCTTAAGTTTGTTGTTGTTGGCAACGAGCACCTCGAGTTGGCTCCATCGCCCAATCTCGGGGGGCAGCTCGATGAGGTCGTTGAACTCAAAGCGAGCGAGGCGCACGTAGGGAAGGAGTGCGAACAGGTCATGAGGCAGACGGCTGATCCGGTTGTTGTTGAGGATCAACTCAGTCACTTCTGTGAATCCAGCAAACTTCTCCCGAGGCACCCATGCCAGCTTGCTGCACGATAGATCAAGCACGGTCCATGGCGGCTCCGCTGACGAGGATGAAGTGGTGGTGGCTGAAGAGGCAGTCGAGACAGAGACAGTGGACATGCCCGTCGTGAGCGCAATGCCTTCTTTGTGAAGCTTCGCTAAAGCGTTCTCGCTGTCCTCTCTTTGGTGAGATGCGTAGCTTTGATGTGATGCGTTGTGGTTGAGAGATTGATGCTGAAGATGATGAGGTGGCGAAGTATCTCTCGCCGGCTCCCCGGCATTCCCGCCTACAGATGGTGCTGTCCCACCACGCCAGGAGTGCGTTGTGGCCAAGGAGGACTCTGGGTGAGTCGATGCGCGAGGACTTGAAGGAGAGTCCATACTCCCACGTATCCTTGGCGCTTCAAACATCGAGACAGAGGGAAGTGAGGGATGGCGGTCGATGAAGTGGTTGATGAAGGCTGATGGGATATCAAGCTCAGCTTCTCACGCTGTTGTTGCTGCTGCGGCTGAGGCTCTAGTAAGATCTCACGATGGCCTCGGTCCCCTCCATAAGCCTAGATCGTGGGTCGAGTTGGCCTCTCACCTCCCCGCTCTCTCTCTCTGCCACGTTGCTGCTGGGGTGAGGAAGAGAAGAGGAAGAAGGGATTGGGGAGGAATCAACTTGATGAAGACGTGAGAGAGAACCTTCGCTTCACACAAAGGGGAAGGGGCACACCTGGTCCCTTGGAAGAACCAAAAGGGAGAAGCTATCCAACGGCCACTTACGAGTCGGTGACGTTCCCCCAACGGCTGCATAGCAGACATACTTGTCCTCCCAAAAGGCATCTCTTGCCTTTCTTTGTTCTGATTTCCTTTCCCACTACACGCAAGATGAGCTTTTGTCAGCATCCATCTCACAAAATGGTAAGAGAAGAGATCTCCTCTCTTTTGTGTTTATTTGGCACCTGGCTGTCGTTGTCTTCGCGCGCTCTCTGTGTCGCTCCCACCGTTACGGTGGCGCCGGCCTTTACTTGTGTTGATCAGTACAAACTTCAAGTTTTAATATTCATTTATGATTCGATTCTCATTTTCTGAAAAAATACTCGATCTAATTCTATTGCTCTCTAAATTAAATTAAATGTAATTAAATTAAATTAAATCTGATCTTGCGAATATTGGTGGAGAAAAGGTTTGTGTGGCCACCACTTCGAATTCTTTTTCTGATCTTTCTCATTCCGAAACGCAAATTTATTACGAAAGTCAATTTCGGAAATCGACGTAGAGAGCAGAGCCACAACCCTAACAAAGGACAAAACAACCAGCAATGGCCTCCTCAATTAAACATCTTCGTTGCTTCGACTCCTCTTAAGAACTTGATCAGGTAAGGAAGGACAGTCGAACAAAAAGGTAACCTTGGCACGAAGTTACCGCGAGAAAAGGAATGGATGGCTGGTTGCCTCGCATCTCCTAGCGTGTACGTAAGGTAAGTGCAAGAACACATGACCTTATATATCCATCAAAACGTGTTTGATGTTCCTCTGAGACATCAGACCGTAGGTAGGAGTTGGTACTGATTTGTGGCACTCCGTGGTTCAACGACGGCCGGGATTGTCAACGTTGTTCTTTCTCAACTCAGCTCTCCGCTGTACTTCGAGCACCTCCTGAAGAAAGCCGGGAAGGGCGTAAGGCGGATCGAGATCCCTGAGAAGACACCACCATTTATTTATAATCAACTGCGTTCCGTATGTACAGTATATCCATTCCTTCCCTTCACCGGTACCTCTCTGCGTTAGTGTTGCTTGTCATCACGATTGGCATATTCGCACCACAAGAGGTAGCCGGCCAGTGTTCGGCACTAGCATGTGCGCCGACCAGCAATGACAGCTTCATTACCACCCTGCCGAACAATGAGACCTTCGACTCCTACTACAGCTGGGTCACGTCGAACATCTTCGTCGAAGGCAGGCAGGTGAGCTGGACCTACGTGAACACGACGACCACTTCGGCAAACATTTTCTTCGTTCCCAACCCTCTGCCGTGCGCTGTCAACGTAACCGTCATCAAGTCAGTGACCTCCAACCGTAACAGCTTGGGTTGGTTCACCTTCAATAAGACCGGCGCCTATGGCCGCAAGATCAACAACAGCAGCGTCACGATGCTCTACCCGGACGTCACGACAGAGACCACCTATCTGAGAGATAAACGGAAATCCTGTCTGCCGCAGGGTTCCACCTGGTCCATCGGCCCGTGGGACTCGGCTACTTCGCTAGGATTCTTCCTTGACCCTGGAGGTTGGTGTACCACGAATCCTCCGCGCTTGTACACCTTGGACGAACAGAACTACTACCTATACAACGTGTCCACCTGGAACAACGTCGCCAAAACCAACCGTACAATGGCCATTGTTCTGGTACGAGATGTCCTCACCTGTTGGCGTTGGTTTGGAAAGTTGTACTGACTTAGCGCACGTTGCACCTAACCAGGAACCAACGTCGGGCAACGTGTTTTTGGGATTCGACGATAACACTGCCACGAGCAGTGACATGGACTTCAACGACATCATGGTCCGCGTCACTTCTAATTGTACTATCGATACTTCTAAGATTCCTTGCTACTCCACATGCCGCTATGCTGCACAGGTTCGCTTCCTTCCCTCCCTTCACCCAGTGCCTGTACAGCAAAGCGCAAGATCACCTCCACTCTGTTTGGCCAGTGGAACAGCATTGGGGTTAGGTTCAATCTAAGTATTTGGTCCCAAACAGGTCTTTAATTCTACGACGTGTTCATGCGACTGCCCCAATGTTACAGCGCAAGCGGCATGTACAGGATCAACGGTGTTCTGGAATGATATCAATTGTACCTGCGACCCCATGCCCTCTCGTACGTTTGCCTTCCTCCACCAAGATGCTTAGCTTTGCTCACTTTGTCTACCCCTCGTTCTTTCCGCGCAGCTACACCTTCGATTTCGGTAACACCGAGCCCAACGCGCAGTCCGACTCAATCAGTGACGCCTACTCGGACGCCAACGCCGTCAACGACTCCGTCGCCGACGCCATCGATCTCTGTGTCTCCGACTCCGAGCCCGACACAAACGCCTTCACCATCCCTCACGCCGACCCCTACTCTCACACAGTCGCCAACCACAACTCCCTCGAATACGCTGTCGCCCACCCCTTCGGTTTCCTTTTCGCCAACTCGGTCGGCCACGGCTACTCCTACCCAATCGCCCACAGTTACACCTTCGAACACTGCGACGCCAACAGCATCGATTTCGATGTCACCGACTCGGTCGCCCACCCAGTCCCCTACGCAATCGCCAACCCCTTCCCCTACGCAATCGCCAACCCCTTCCATCTCCGTTTCGCCCACACGGTCGCCCACTCCTTCCATCTCAGTATCGCCAACGCAGTCTCCAACCCAAACCCCAACGCAGTCACCAACGCAATCTCCGACGCAGTCTCCAACCACCTCACCAACGCCTTCTAAATCAGTTTCTCCGACCCAGTCACCCACTCAATCGCCGACGCCGTCGATTTCTATGTCGCCAACTCAATCGCCGACTCCTTCCATCTCAGTGTCTCCCACCCAGTCACCCACTCAATCGCCAACTCAGACACCAACACAGTCGCCAACTCCATCGCCTACGCAATCACCTACACAGTCACCGACCCCATCGATCTCGGTGTCGCCGACTCAGTCCCCTACTCCATCGATTTCCGTGTCTCCCACACAATCGCCCACTCCGTCACCGACGCAATCGCCTACGCAGTCACCTACGCCATCTGTTTCAATGTCGCCCACACAGTCACCCACTCCATCCATTTCAGTCTCTCCAACTCAGTCACCCACACAATCACCCACCCGATCCCCGACGCAGTCCCCAACGCCATCGATCTCAGTGTCACCGACTCAGTCGCCTACTCCTTCCATCTCCGTGTCTCCCACACAGTCGCCCACACAGTCACCGACCCAGTCGCCTACTCAATCGCCAACCCCGTCGCCTACGCAGTCGCCGACCAACAGCCCAACACCATCAAATTCAGTTTCACCAACCCAGTCGCCCACTCCTTCCATTTCTGTGTCTCCCACTCAATCGCCAACCCAGTCACCGACCCAATCGCCCACGCAGTCGCCAACCAACTCGCCTACTCCGTCTATCTCTGTCTCGCCCACTCAATCGCCCACTGCATCTCCAACGCCATCACCCACTCAGTCGCCTACTCAGTCACCGACCAGCTCTCCCACACCGTCGATCTCTGTGTCCCCAACCCAATCGGCCACCAGCTCACCTACGCCTTCGATTTCAGTGTCGCCGACACAGTCACCTACACAATCGGCCACACAGACACCTACGCAGTCGCCAACGCAGTCACCTACGCAGTCTCCAACGCAGTCACCCACCCCGTCTCCCACACAGTCGCCGACGCAATCCCCTACCAACACCCCTACACCTTCAATTTCGGTCTCCCCTACCCAATCACCAACTCAGTCGCCAACGCAGTCACCCACTCAGTCGCCAACCACCACTCCGACGCCATCGATCTCGATATCGCCTACCCAGTCGCCCACTCCTTCAATTTCTGTCTCTCCCACTCAATCGCCGACTCCTTCCATCTCCGTTTCACCCACGCAGTCCCCTACTCAAACACCGACAACCAGTCCAACACCATCGATTTCCATGTCGCCCACACAGTCACCGACTCCTTCCATCTCGGTGTCTCCCACCCAGTCGCCAACTCAATCGCCAACTCAATCGCCCACCCAATCGCCAACTCAGTCGCCAACGCAGTCACCCACTCCCTCTATCTCAGTCTCTCCCACTCAATCGCCCACTCCGACCATCTCCGTTTCGCCTTCACCCACGCCATCAGTCTCAGTATCTCCGACTCAGTCACCAACGCCATCGATCTCCGTTTCCCCGACGCAATCACCCACACAGTCGCCCACGCAGTCACCCACCCCGTCGCCGACAAACAGTGCAACACCATCAATATCCGTGTCACCGACTCAGTCTCCTACCCCTTCCATTTCCATATCTCCCACGCAGTCGCCAACCAACACGCCAACACCATCGATATCGGTGTCACCGACTCAGTCGCCTACTCCTTCCATTTCCATATCTCCCACGCAGTCGCCCACACAATCACCAACACAGTCGCCAACGCAATCGCCAACGAGCAGTCCGACACCATCAACCTCAGTGTCGCCGACGCAGTCGCCCACGCCTTCAATTTCGGTGTCTCCCACGCAGTCGGCCACGCAATCACCGACCCCTTCCATTTCGGTGTCGCCTACGCAGTCGCCCACGCAGTCACCGACCCCGTCGCCAACACAGTCGCCCACTCAATCGCCCACGCAGTCTCCGACGCCATCCATCTCTGTATCGCCTACGCAGTCACCTACGCCATCTGTCTCAGTGTCACCCACCCAGTCCCCGACTCAGTCCCCTACACAGTCCCCCACGCAATCGCCCACGCAGTCTCTAACTCCTTCGCCAACAAACAGCGTGACGCCATCAATATCCGTGTCACCGACTCAGTCGCCCACTCCATCGATATCGGTGTCGCCCACTCAATCACCTACCCAGTCACCGACGCCGTCGATCTCAGTGTCGCCAACTCAGTCGCCTACTCCCTCCATTTCCGTATCTCCCACCCAATCGCCAACCCAATCGCCTACACAATCGCCAACAAACAGTCCGACACAGTCACCAACGCAGTCACCCACACAGTCGCCGACGAACAGCGCGACACCATCAATCTCGGTATCACCGACGCAGACGCCAACTCCTTCCATCTCGGTGTCTCCCACACAGTCGCCAACTCAGTCCCCGACCCAGTCGCCCACACAGTCACCGACGTCATCGCCGACCCAATCGCCAACTCAGTCACCAACGCAATCGCCCACACAGTCGCCGACGAACAGCGCGACACCATCGAT
The DNA here is from genome assembly GCA_000826365.1 of Acanthamoeba royreba. Classification (NCBI taxonomy): domain Eukaryota; phylum Discosea; order Longamoebia; family Acanthamoebidae; genus Acanthamoeba; species Acanthamoeba royreba. The sequence continues at coordinate 25,375 of CDEZ01023877.1, forward strand.
CTCCGTGTCACCGACTCAGTCACCCACTCCTTCCATTTCTGTGTCACCTACGCAGTCACCTACCCAGTCACCGACTCAGTCGCCCACACAGTCGCCAACACAATCACCGACTCAGTCCCCAACGCCATCAATCTCGGTGTCGCCAACTCAGTCACCAACTCCTTCCATCTCCGTGTCTCCCACCTAGTCGCCCACACAATCACCAACTCCTTCCATCTCAGTCTCACCTACGCAGTCGCCAACACAGTCGCCCACGCAGTCTCCCACGCAATCACCGACGCAATCACCGACGCAGTCGCCAACAAATAGCGCGACACCATCGACTTCAGTATCACCTACTCAGTCGCCAACTCAGACGCCCACACTGTCGCCGACGCAGTCACCCACCCAATCGCCAAGCACGTCACCAACAGCATCGATTTCTGTGACACCGACTCAGTCGCCCACCCAGACACCAACCCCCTCGCCTACCCAGTCTCCCACTCAATCGCCAACGCCTTCCATTTCAGTTTCGCCAACTCAATCCCCGACTCCTTCCATTTCAATATCTCCCTCCCAATCGCCGACTGTGTCGCCGACGCAATCGCCCACTGTATCACCAACCCAGTCACCCACCACGTCTCCAACGCCTTCCACGTCGGTGTCTCCAACTCAATCTCCATCTGCTTCGGTCTCAGTGTCGCCCACGCAATCACCAACACCATCGATCTCTGTTTCGCCAACTCAGTCGCCCACTCCGTCGACCTCCGTGTCGCCCACACAGTCGCCTACCAACACACCAACACCATCTATCTCCGTGTCGCCGACGCAATCTCCCATTCCTTCGGCAACGCAAACTCCCACACCGTCAATATCTGTGTCGCCTACTCAGTCACCTACACCATCTGTCTCTGTGTCGCCAACCCAGTCGCCCACTCAGTCGCCCACCGTGTCACCAACGCAGTCACCGACACAGACGCCGACTCCTTCACCCACCCCGTCCCCGACTCAGTCGCCGACGCAGACACCGACGCCCTCCCCCACCCAGTCCCCGACTCAGTCGCCAAGCACGTCTCCTACGCCATCGATTTCGATGTCCCCAACCCCTTCTCCGTCTGCAACGCCATCAATTTCAGTTTCGCCAACTCAGTCGCCCACTCAATCACCGACAGTGACTCCTACCCAATCACCAACTGCATCGGCTACTCAATCGCCCACTCAGTCAGCCACACAGACACCGAGCCAGTCACCCACAACAACAGCCACACCGTCGATTTCAGTGTCGCCAACACAGTCGCCCACTGCTTCTATCTCGGTGACGCCAACACTGTCATCCACACCGAGCCAGTCGCCAACCACGTCGCCTACTCAGTCGCTGACTCCATCACCAACGCAGACTCCTACCAGCACGCCGACCCCATCACCCACACCGTCACCTACGCAGTCGCCTACTACGTCGCCCACTCAATCACCGACTCAGACACCAACGCAGTCACCCACTCAATCGCCCACCCCGTCACCAACACAATCGCCCACCCCGTCACCGACCAACACCCCGACGCCATCAATCTCTGAGTCCCCCAGCCCGTCCTCAACAAATACTCCGACGCCATCGATCTCTGTGTCACCAACTCAGTCGCCCACTCCTTCCATTTCGGTGTCGCCCACACAATCGCCCACTCAGACGCCCACTCAATCGCCGACCAACACCCCGACGCCATCAATCTCTGAGTCCCCCAGCCCGTCCCCAACAAATACACCTACGCCATCGATCTCTGTGTCGCCAACCCAGTCGCCGACTCCTTCCATTTCGGTGTCGCCCACACAGTCGCCCACTCAGACGCCCACTCAATCGCCGACCAACACCCCGACGCCATCAATTTCTGAGTCCCCCAGCCTGTCCCCAACAAATACACCTACGCCATCGATATCAGTGTCGCCAACTCAGTCGCCGACTCCTTCCATCTCCGTGTCTCCCACTCAGTCCGCTACTCAATCACCTACGCCATCGATCTCCGTGTCACCGACCCAGTCGCCCACGCCATCGATATCAGTGTCGCCGACTCAGTCGCCTACACAATCGCCGACACAGTCACCAACGCAATCGCCTACAGAGTCACCGACAAACAGCCCAACGCCATCGATCTCCGTGTCGCCGACCCAGTCGTCCACTCCTTCCATTTCGGTGTCGCCAACGCAGTCGCCCACGCCGTCCATTTCGGAGTCTCCTTCTACGTCACCAACTGCTTCTATTTCGGTGACGCCGACCCAGGCACCAACACCGTCGCCCACCCAATCGCCAACTCAGTCGCCCACTCAGTCACCGACGCAGTCACCGACAAACAGCGCGACACCATCGATATCCGTGTCGCCGACTCAGTCATCCACTCCTTCCATCTCAGTGTCACCTACCCAGTCGCCATCGCAGTCACCTACGCAATCACCGACGCAGTCGCCGACGTACAGTCCGACACCATCGATCTCCGTGTCACCTACCCAGTCGCCATCGCAGTCACCGACACAGTCACCTACGCAATCACCTACGCAGTCACCGACCCAGTCGCCGACGTACAGTCCGACACCATCGATCTCCGTGTCACCGACCCAGTCTTCCACTCCCTCCGTTTCGGTGTCTCCCACTCAATCGCCTACCCAATCGCCCTCTCAATCGCCAACCCAGTCGCCAACGTCGTCACCGACGCAGTCGCCTACCAACAGTCCAACACCATCGATCTCCACCACGCCTTCCATATCTGTGTCGCCAACTCAGTCGCCCACTCCCTCCACCTCCGTTTCTCCTTCTCAGTCACCGACACAGTCGCCGACCCAGTCACCAACTAACAGTCCGACACAGTCACCAACGCAATCGCCTACAAACACCCCAACGCCATCGATCTCTGCGTCACCAACTCAGTCGCCCACTCCTTCCGTTTCGGAGTCTCCCTCGCAGTCGCCCACGCAATCCCCGACCCAGTCACCAACTCAGTCGCCCACGCAATCCCCGACCCAGTCACCGACGAACAGCGCGACACCTTCGATCTCAGTATCACCTACGCAGTCGCCCACGCCATCCATTTCCATGTCACCGACTCAATCACCCTCGCAGTCACCGACACCATCGATTTCAGTGTCACCGACTCAGTCGCCCACTCCATCCATTTCCGTATCTCCCACCCAGTCGCCTACTCAATCACCGACTCAGTCACCAACTCAGTCGCCGACGCAGTCACCAACGAACAGCGCGACACCCTCTATCTCCGTGTCACCAACCCAGTCATCCACTCCATCGATTTCCGTGTCACCGACCCAGTCGCCCACTCAATCACCGACTCAGTCACCAACGCAGTCACCAACGCAGTCACCGACGAACAGTGCGACGCCATCGATCTCCGTGTCGCCGACCCAGTCGCCCACTCCATCAATATCAGTGTCGCCCACTCCATCACCTACTCAGTCACCGACGCCGTCGATCTCCGTCTCGCCAACTCAGTCGCCTACTCCCTCCATTTCCGTATCTCCCACCCAGTCGCCAACCCAATCACCAACTCAGTCACCAACAAACAGTCCGACACAGTCACCAACGCAGTCACCCACACAGTCGCCGACGAACAGTCCGACACCATCAATCTCGGTATCACCGACGCAGTCGCCAACTCCTTCCATCTCGGTGTCTCCCACACAGTCGCCCACGCCGTCCATTTCGGAGTCTCCTTCGACGTCACCAACTGCTTCTATTTCGGTGTCGCCGACCCAGTCACCAACGCAGTCGCCCACCCAGTCACCAACTCAATCGCCCACGCAGTCACCAACACCGTCGATCTCCGTCTCGCCAACTCAGTCGCCGACTCCTTCCATTTCAGAATCACCCTCACAGTCGCCAACGCAGTCACCAACACAGTCGCCAACACAGTCACCTACACAGTCACCTACACAGTCACCGACCAACAGTCCGACACCATCGATCTCCGCGTCGCCAACTCAGTCACCCACGCAATCACCTACACAGTCGCCAACGCAGTCACCCACCCAATCACCCACGAACACTCCAACTCCTTCGATCTCAGTGTCGCCGACTCAGTCACCGACTCAGTCGCCCACACAATCGCCAACTCAATCGCCCAGCAACACACCGTCGCCATCCCAGTCGCCCACGGCATCAATTTCTATGTCTCCGACTCAGTCACCAACACAGACGCCCTCGCAATCCCCCACTCAGTCGCCAACACAGTCCCCTACGCAATCGCCCACTCTGTCCCCAACGCAGACTCCGTCACAGTCACCAACGAGCACTCCCTCACGGTCTTCAACGCCATCGGCGTCGTCGACGGCCTCCCCGACTCGGTCGCCGGGAGCGTCGTCAACTCCAGCCTCCACGCCAACATCAACTCCTACCGTATCGGCTACACAGACACCGAGCCACTCGCCATCCCGTTCCCCCACCAACGGGACCATCACAAGTGGTGGTGGCGGTGGTGGATCGATAGGTATTATAGCTGCTGGTATTGCAGTGCCGGCGGTCTTAGTTGTGCTGGGCGCTATTGCCGCTGCAGCGGCTCTGCTCTACTGGCGAAAGAGAAGGAAAGCTGGCCCATCAGTCATGCCCATTACTGCTGAGCCGGGCGTTCTCCTGGGTCAAACGACCGTATCGCCTCTCTACGAAGACCCAACTCGTACCTTCACGAACGAACTTTACGATGGCAACGTCTCTGGAGCGATGCAAGCACATCAACGTTCAGGGGACCGAGATGCAACCCTACGAGCGAATGCCATCACCTGGGACAGTGTTTGATCCCCTTGTTGTAACATAGAAAAATGAAATACAATTATTTATTCTTTCTCCCACTTTGTGCTTAGTATGTTATATCTATTATGTTGATGGAGGGCTAGAAGAGAACTTTTCCTGCACTGGTCTGATATCAGCATGTTGAGAATGGGCTGAACGGCCCAGCAGGCAGGTGATTTTAAGAGTTCCACCAGGACATTGGTCAACGGAAGAATGGCCACCTTCTCCGCCATTGGGGGATCCCAGCCAGTTGGGTACAGAGTTGTTTGATCATTGTCATCGATGACATCGATCCTCTTTCGTCTGAAGTTGACAACCCATTTACCAATCAAAGGCAAAATATGCGCATGAGCCAAACAACACGTGTACCAATGTAATTGTCACTAACCCAGTAAGGGCGCAACCGATTAGTGGAGGCCAAAGTAACACTACGACATATCGTGGATGTTATCACCGAAATTTCAACCAAATGTTAAGGAATTCAAAACCTGCATTTCTGGGGACGTGGCCACAAAGAAACGAAAGGCGCGCTTTCGCACAGCAGCAGAATTTCTTCTTCATCCGTTGCGTCACATCTTTCCTGCCGAGATGCGCACCCTCTACGCAGGCCTGTCCACGGCGCTGGCGGGCTTGTGCGTCTGGCGAGCGATCAGCAACACCAATAATGTCGCCCAGGCCATGGCCTCACGAGTATCCGTGCTGGTACCCTCTCCCCAGGATCATGAATGCTGTTTTTTTTATATTTATTTTATTTTTTTAACATGGACATTCTCATTGTTGCGGGGGCGGACCTTAGGTGATGACCAACATGGCGTACGTCATCTTGTTCGGGCTGGGCAAGATCTTACAAAATCTCATCTTTGGCAAACTGCGCGATTCAGAGCGCAAGGTACCATCTTTTCGATGATTTGGCATGCTGCCAACAACGTGAGGTCTCACTCCGGCTTCGGCATGTACGCTGCGTTGCAGAAACTGAGTGATAGGCTATTGAAGTATATCTTGTTCAAGATCGTGTTTGTGGGTTCTATCTTGGAGATCAAGGGCATGAGCGAGCTGTTGATCTGGATGAGCTGGTTCTCTGTTCTCGGCTTCTTCAAACTCTTTTCTCTCCTTTCTCGTGACCGTCTCGAATATGTACGTGCTGCTCCGTGATTGCTTTGGCCTTTGACGCACACACAAGAGAGACTCACCTTTGTCTGGTTGTGATCACTGCAGCTGACGGCGTACAAGCCCAACACACCACTTTCCGTGCACATGCGCATCTTTGGGCTTCTTTGTTCCATCTTGACGCTCGATGCGTTGTGGTTCGCTGCCAGCGCTAACATCTTTGGCCCTGCTGGGTTAACCGTTGTTCTTCTTATGAGCTTTGAGGTATCCTTTTCTGTGCATTCCTCGATACGGTGCATTTCGGTGTACTAACCACTGAGCTGCCGTATCACATTGATAGTGCCTTACTTTGTTCCTGAGTACGATCCAAACGGTGGCCAAATACGTGATCTACTTCATCGATCTGTACCGAAAGGACGAATTCTGGGAGCTTCGTGGAACCTACACCTTCTACACTGAATTCATCACGGAATCGTTGATACTAGTAGCAACCATCGGCCATTATATGCATATCCTTTACCTCCATGGGTATTCTTGCACGCTCATTCACGTTGTACTCTTCCTTCATATGCGACTAGCTTTCCAGGTACAATTCACAAGGAACATTCTTTTAGTGCCCTTGTTTGCGACTCACCTCCATAATCCATTTTCAGAGTCTACGCAATAAGATCTCGACGTGGTCCAACTACAGAACAATGAATGCCGACCTTAACACTCGCTACCCCAACGTCAGCCCGGAAGAACTGGAGCAGTATGATGACTCTTGTGCCATCTGCCTCAATCACCTTTCCGCATCTGCCAAGAAGCTTCCCTGCGGTCACATCTTTCATACGTACCTCTTTCCTTTTTTATTTCGATGGGTTTAATTGTTGGCTTAACCCAATATGACGAACAGTGTATGCTTGCGGTCCTGGTTGGAGCGAAACCATTCCTGCCCAACATGTCGTCAGAGTCTCGGCTCCACTCCGCTCGCTGGGCAGCAGAATGCCGCGCAGCCGGCCGCTCCTCAACACGTTAATCATCAGAACCACATTCCCACTGTGCAAGTAAACGCGCCACCACCAGCTATGCCGGTACAGCCGCTATTCCAGCTCAACAGCAATCAATTGTTTGATTGGCTGCCCGGCTTCCAAGTTCAAGTCATGCATCGCCCAGGGCACTGGCGTGCACCCCGAGCTGGATTCCCTGCGATCCCTGAGGATTGGGTATGCGCTTACTTCACAATCCTTGTTTTGCCTTTGGTCTGTGCTGATTGATGCGCTGTGTGCTTTTCCAGGTGCGTGGGGTACAGGAGATCTTCCCCGACGTACCGCAGGAGGTCATCACAGCTGATCTGCGGCGGACACTCTCCGTCAACGCGACGGTCGACAACCTCCTCAATAATCGATTGCCTGTTCCCACCAACCATCCTCATCCGCATCAGCAGCAACAACATGAGGTCGATCCCCAGAGTGGGGAGACAACGACTACGATGCCTACCTCCACCTCTCCCTCCCTGGGCGCCAGTCGCGAGGTGGACCAATTCATTGACACCACACAGCAGACTTCACCCACCTCTCTTCGACATCGCAGCCCTGGCGCTACGCGACACGACAGTGACTGACAGGGACCGCTTGCGGAACACGGAACGCTAGCCTCCCTCCTCCAGCTGCGACACGCTCGATACATAAGTATTTATATCCCTCTCATCCAAGAGTAGTACGACCTCAGTACTGTACATAACCACTACAACAGTAAAAAATAAAATAAAAACTCACAATACTAAGATAGCAAGATGGGGAGAGATTGGGTTTTAAATAATGTGAAGGTTCGGTTTTTGGGCACCAGGACGGCTTTACACAAGAAGCTCATACTTGAGGGGGGCAATGGTGATGGCGTTGCGGATGTTGACCTTGACGATCTTGCCAGGCTTGGGCTGAGCGGGCTGCCTCTTGAGGACGACCCTCTTGGTCTCTGCATTTCACAAATACGAAATGGTGAGATTCCATCCAACTGTTCGTGCACATTCCATCATTTGCTGGTGACGCTGCGGATCTACGTACTGTTTTCCTTGGCCTCCTTCTTGGCAGCGTCGTTGGCCTTAACGCGGTTGAGGAAATCCTCCCTGCACCTCGAGGGCTGAACGTGCTCAACGCGGACGTGGATCCTCTTCTTGACGATCCTGTTACGGACCTGCTTGTTGATCTCAACGCCGATGGCGCGGGGAGTGACGTTCCAGATCACGCCAGTCCTGCCGTGGTAGAACTTGAAGGGCATGCCCTTGTGGATGGAGGCGTTGGCCTTGATGTCCACATAGTCGCCGATCTTGTAGGTGGTCAGGTACTTGGCGAGCGAGGGGGCACCATGCTTCCTGAAGGGCTGAGCGAACAGCTTCCTGGTCCTGGCCCTGTAACCGTAGGAGTGCGGCATCTTCGATCAAGTGTGGGAGGGTAAGAAGAACCGGAGCCGCGTGACCGATGAACGATAGAGAGGAAAGAAGAAGAAAGAAACGATTTCCCTTTTCTCTTCCGATTTCACTTTCTCTTTTAATTTCCTCAAACATTTTCGTGTTCTGCAAAATTCGCGATTGGAGGACAACACGTTCCCTCGATGGGCTCACAGCTTGGCGCTCTTCTTCGCGTTGACGGCGGAGACGATCTTGACAAAGTCATTCGCCTTGAGCGAAGCACCACCAACGAGGAAACCGTCGATGTCTTCCTCCCTCGAAAGCTCATCGCTGTTGTCAGGCTTGACAGAGCCTGCGATTTTGGGGGCAGAATTGGGACGGTCAGGTCCGGCGTTACGAGAGGAAAAGCGTGCAATTGTTGTACCTCCGTAGATGATCCTGACTCTGGCGGCGACCTCCGCAGACACATTGTCGTGCAGCCACTTGCGGATCTCTGCGTGGACCTCCTGCGCCTGCTTAGGAGTCGCTGTACGTCCAGTACCGATGGCCCACACGGGTTCGTAAGCTGCAAGTGATACATCGTTAAACGTCATACAGTCATTGCGGCCGGGGATGACGCGACATACCGATCACAACATTCTCCCAGGCCTTTGGGCTGGAGACGCCGTCTGCAAATGGTTCGATTAGCTCTTTGACTAATCAACGGAAACGGGAGAGAGGGACGTGCCAGCGATCGCCTTAAGCTGGGTGAAGACAACCTGCGTGGTCCTTCCCTCCTCGCGCTCGGAGAGCTGCTCTCCAACGCAAGCAATGACCTTCAGGCCAACTTCGAGGGACTTAGTAACCTTCTTACCAATGACCTGCATAAATGGAGAATGAGGCGGAGAAGCCCGATTAGCCGTGCGGATAACCAAGGTACAATCCGCTTGGCACGTTTCTGCGTACCTCGTCGCTCTCCTTGAAGATGCTCCTTCTTTCGGAGTGACCCAAGATGACCCACGGGAGGCCCAAGTCCTTCAGCATGGTCGCGCTGGTGGGAGCGAGAGGCAGCAGTGAGCAAGCCTGCATCCGTGCTGCACTGACGTTTCAACCCGCGCGTATACCTTACTTCGCCAGTGAAGGCACCGTCCTGGTGGTAGCAGTTCTGCGCCGACACAGCGATCTCCTTGCGGACGCGCTCCTGCACCTGCGCCAGGTACAGGAAGGGCGGCGCGATCACCACCTCTACACGCACCGATTTGAATGTCACCAAGATCCATCGCAGCGATGCAGACCAGAATTAATGTACCGACGTCTTCGGGCAGAGTGCTCGCATTAAGATCGGTCACAAGGGCATCAACGAAGTTGTGACCTCCGTTCTGCAGAGAAGGGATTTTTCCAATTATATGAATTGTTTTGTTTAAAATCAATTATGAATTGCGCGATCCAGTTTCCTGAACAAAAGGTGTTTGGAGGGAAAGTGATACCGCCTTCCAGTTGCCACCAACGAAGAACTGTCTGCTCATTGCTTTACTTCTCGCGCGCACGGTGTAGACCAAGAACAATACAACTTAACTTTAAAACAGTTTCCAAAATTTCAAAATAATTTCATTCTTTCGTTTCAAATTTCTATTTATGAAAAACTTTCACGCCATGGAATCCTACACAAGCACCACAACATCGCCTACTTCGTATCCTCCTGATGTTGCTGCGGCACTCAACGCGCTCATTCATGCCGCTGAGGTAACCAGTATGGACACTGCAGTGTCGAGAAACGAACTAAATGTGCTGCCTTGTGGGTGATAAGGTGGGTGACGTGAGTGGCGTGGCGGCTGCCGTTGCGCAGGGCGGAGCACCGGTGAACGGTCGAGACGACCGGGGACGTACTGCCCTGCATGTGAGTAGCGCATGCGGCCATGTAGGCGTGGTGCAGTGTTTGCTGGCCATGGGCGCTGATCCGACCACCTGCGACTCGCGTGGCAACACTCCCCTGCACTTGGCCGGTACTGCAGGACCCTTTGAAGAATTTTCTTCTTCTTTTTCGATGCAGCGCACTGATCGCCCGTTTGATGCAGCAACGAGTGGGCGAGCAGAAATTGTTCGACTACTGCTGGGCAGTGATCGAAGCGGAGCTGCGTTTGCGGTTGATGGAACAGGAAGAACACCACTACACTGGGCTTACGATCGTCTGCAACGAATCAAGAATTCATCCACGTCTTCGTTAGCTGATATGCAGGCACGACAGACGCTTGGAATTGTTTGGAGTGGATTATTGGGACTGATGGGCAGTTTCCGCACTACAGAGGCAACTTCAAGACATCATTGCAAGCATCAACGACTATGTACAGAGAACGGCGTCGCCACAACAAGCCATGCTCCTGCAGCATCAGTTACAAAGCATCTCACAGAAGGTGATCACACCTCAGATTGCCCTTTGAATGCACGCGACCGGTCCTAACATGCAAACCTGCAGGTGGTGGTCATGGAATCAGCGGATGATGTCGATGAGATCGAGAAGATGCTCACGGCCTTGTCGATATAGTGTTCCGTTCATTCTGCCTTTCGCTTCCACATGTGTACTTGAGACGGAAATGTTTTTTCTTTTATTTTCTCTCGTAATTTCTTTTAGTGGAAGAGAAAAGGGAAGTTGCTGCCGGCCGTGTCGGTGTAAACGTGGCGCGGAGACACAAAGAGAACGCAGACGTGTGACCATAGCAGACGACAGCATGAGCGAGGCGCAACAGGACCAGGTTCCCATTGGCAAAGCACCGGTGATACGTGTCGGCGTCCTTGCGCTGCAAGGAGCGTTCAGGGAGCACATCGACAAGCTGAGGACGCTGCCGGGCGTTGAAGCAGTGGAGGTCCGAACGCCGGCAGAGCTCGAGAGCGTGGCGGGCATCATCATCCCGGGCGGTGAGTCGACTGCCATCGCGCTCATCGCGGAGGCATCGGGCATGCTGGAGCCCCTGCGCACCTTTGTTCGGCGAGCAAACAAGGTAACCTTGAAGTCCCACACTCTGCGACACGTCATCATGATGGGAAGAATGGCTAACACTGGTGCACTGTCTTGCCAGGCGGTGTGGGGAACGTGTGCGGGGTTGATCATGCTCTCCGAGCACGTCGAGGGCCAGAAGGCCGGCGGACAGGCTGTGTTGGGTGGGCTCGACGTCACGACAGCGCGGAACTATTTCGGCCGGCAGCTTGACTCGTTCGTGGCGGACAGTTTCAAAGTGCCGGCGATGGAGGACGGCGAGCGAAGACCCTTCCCAGCGGTCTTTATACGTGCTCCGGTCGTCACTGAGGTTCACTCGGCCGATGTTGAGGTACTCGCTTCGGTTCCCGCCAAACCAACTGACTCAGAACATAAGGGTACGTGCATGAAGTTGAGATTCAGCAAACAGCAATTCCTAAATGCACGTATAGAGGTGATCGTGGCAGTACGACAGGGACGGCTGCTCGGCACTGCGTTCCATCCTGAACTGACGAATGATCCACGCTGGCATCAGTTCTTTGTCGATATGGTCAAGCGAGCGCAGAACACATCGGATGGTAAGCCGTAAGAGGCATGAAGCTCGAACTCAGGAATTTTTAGATGGCATTTTAAACATTTTTGTCTCGTCTGAAATCAAAGAAAACCTTTTCCTTTATATTTCTTGAGGAAATCTGTGGAAAAGGCAAAGAAAAGGTAATTGGGCAGCAATACAGTAACGGCCACGCGTGCTTGGGGGCGAGAATTGAAGGGAACAGGAAAAGAAATTAATCGGCAACGCAACTAGTTCGCCTTCGGTGGTGAGGAGTGGACACTCGCGATCGCCACCACCAGCCACAATGTCCCAGTTCTCAAACGACGGGTCCTTCATGGCCCAATTCATGAAGATGCAAGGAGGCGACACCGCAGAAGGAGCAGAGGTATGGATAATTAGATCATAATCGACATCCCCAACTACAAAATTTGGGGATGGACAGAGAGCGAATTCCGCATGCAGCGTGGTCAGCCGCATCACACCCACATCCTCGACCTCATCTGGCCTAAATCAGGCCTGAGGCACGAGCATGGGGGAGGGGGCGGTCTCCTAATCAAATCCCTCTCTCCCCCCCCTCATTTTCCAGAGCCGATCGAGCGCCGGTGGTGCCAGCGGTCCGCCCGGCGCTGAAGGCGCAGCCGCCGCCACGGATGGAGGCGCCGCTCAGCAGGCCGGCGATTACTCCCAGTACTACGCCGATTACGCTGCCTACTATGGTGCCTACGGTTATGGTGCCTATGGCTATCCCGGTACCGATTCCATCTCAATCTCTCTACACGATCCTCTTTTTTATTTTTATTTTTAAAATTACATGATGCGTCTACAATTGACCAAACCATTAATTTGATGACTCATTACTGGACCTTGCATTGACCATGATCGTGGTATTGTTCCTACACCAGGTTATGGCCAACAGGCGGGCCAGGGAGGGGATCAGGCACAGGCGGCAGGTGGCGGTGCCTATGGTGGTTATGGCGGGGGAGGTGCCTATGGTGGCGGCGGCGGTGGCGGTGGCTTCGGCCGCGGTCCACGCGACCGTTCCGAAGAGAAGCCCTCGCGTTCTCTGTGGGTCGGCAATGTGCCGCCTGATACTGCGGATCATGAGCTGCAGGCCATCTTCCAGCAGTTTGGACCTATTGAAGCTGTTAAGGTATCATGCTGGGGACTTCCCTTCCTCACCACACTCGCCCGTTCTTGAATGTGACATTCGGATCCTTGCAGATGATCACGCACAAGAGCTGTGCATTCGTTGTCTATTTGGACCTCGATGCAGCCATGGAAGCGTATAACGCTTTCTCTTACCAGCGACCGTATCTTCGAGGCCAAGAGCTTCGCATTGGGTGGGGCCGGGTATGTCATTTTCGCAGATTCCCTTAGTTAATTGGATGCTCATAATCATGGTCCCACCTAGGCTGACACAAGGGAACAAGCACGGCGCGAGCAACTTAATGATGATACGGGACCAAAGAGCAAGAACTTATGGATTGGAGGTCTTGGCCCTGACGTATTTGAAGATGATGTTCGAGAACTGTTCAGGCCTTATGGTAGAATCGAGCACATCAAGCTTCTTCCTGAGAAGAAGTGCGGTTTCGTAAACTTTGACAATGTAGACTCGGCTGTCCGGTACCTCGTTTCTTACTTTGAAATTGCATGTTTGCTTTTGCTAACAGATGACCACCCTTCCCTTGTCACAGGGCGAGACGGGAACTTCAAGGGCACTACCTGCGTGGCAGGCCAATACGTATCAACTATGGACGAATCGAAGGTGATGAGAGACCTGAACGACCGAGTTCGTCTTTGCAAGCTCCTCGACCGAGTTTCGCTCCCAGCCCAAGCGGTACAACACTTGGCAATACGTGCATTTGTTTATTTGCTGACCCTCTCTTCTGGCTCAGCTCCGCCTCCTCCGCCTGCACCGGCTCCCGCCGATCCGGCAATTAAGAATGTAATAGACAAGATGGCGGAGTATGTTTCACGAAACGGACCAGCATTCGAGAAGATGATGCGTGAGCGTGAGCAAAACAACCCTAAGCTGCAATTCCTCTTCGAGGTAACGTTCTTCGTATTTTCCCGCCTTATCCATAGTGATTAATATGCTATGTGCTCAGGGCAATGAGCACCACCCGTATTATGAGTGGAAGCTGTATTCCCTCACAGGAGCGACTTCAGAATCGCATGATAATGGCGGTTCCTCCCACCAACAGCCTGCTGCCGAGTCCTACCAGGATCGGACGTCTGCGGTATTGATGTCTTCTGATGTTCTGAGTTGTTCCGCAATCTAATTTTTGGTTATCTTAAAGGCGGTTGGGCCACTTTCCCCACAAGATAAGATTCAATTGGGTGGCCTTCTCGATGCACTGGATGGGACAAAGGATCCAATCAAGGTATTGTGGCAATTGCACTTGATTTTTTTGTACCTTCTTGAGTTCAAAGTGTTTTTTCTCTAGGCCGGTAAGGACTGGATCTTCCACCATTGGGCACAGGCCAGCTCTATTGCGGAGGAACTACGTGCTTATGTGGAGCGTGCTGTTGACTGGAACAAAAAGCTCAATTCGCTATATCTCGTGAATGATGTTCTTCACCATGCCCTTGCACAGAGGTATGTTTTGGTTTTGCTCTATGAGAACATCAACAACTCACTAAGCTATCATACAGGACCGATGTAGACTCAGTGGATCCTGTTAGTGAAGCGTTCAAGCTGCCTGCTGTGTTTATGTTCCGTTCTGCCTATCATGGTCAACCTCCTGATCGACAGGAAAAGATCTTGCAGGTACGCTGACGCTTATTTATTCTTCGATGAAGTATTTATTTTGACGTACGTCGTACAGTTATTGCGCCTTTGGGAAAGCAGGCACATTTATGGTGCCGCCACAATCCAGCGCATGGAGCAGGCGATTGTATCACCCGTACCTCCAGCCGAGCCTCCACATACGCTCAATACGACGGGTGTACCACCACCAGTCCCGGCCATGCCTCCCGCTCCACTTCAGACGCCCTACGCTTTCCTTCAACAGCAACAGCAAGCATACCAGGCCGCTTCAGGCTACGGTGCTCAGCCTGCAGCAATGCCACCTCAACAGTCTTACACGGCCCAAGGGGTAAGTTGATCCTCTGCTTTCAGTTAGTTCCTCCGCTTCGCTTTTCTCACGGCTCTCTTGGACAGTTTGATTATGGATCTATGGCGCAGGCCGACAGTGGACGTAAACGACGTCGGTCGCCATCGCCAGAGCGAGACAGAGGCTACGATCGTGGTGGCAGAGATGACGACGATCGAGGCTGGGGCAGGAGCGGCAGGGATAGGGACAGGGACCGCGACAGGGATCGTGACAGGGACAGGAGGGACAGGAGAAGCGGTTGGGACTCTTGATTGGTGTGATTCATACCTTGGTTGACGCTTATATGTGTGTCTGTTTGTGCATGCACGCTTAACCTCCTCATCTTCTCCACGTGCCTTGGCGGCTCCATGACCATCCTCATCATCATGATCTTCTCCTGCAGACCTGTTTGTGGTATCTGGGCTGTGTGTCGTTTCGTGCATTTTTTATCCACCAATGGCGCAAGATTTACCTTATAAGGGATTCCAAAAACTTTCGCGATTTGGAATTACTGGAGTTCATATTTCAAACCCAAATTTAATTTCGATAAACTTGTTTGGGTTGTTGGAGCCACCCACATATATTTCTATCCATCAACGTTCCCCAACGAGGGACGTGAGCCCCAAGTTGGCTCACACAGCGTCAAGAGACAAGAGAAACAAGAGAAAAAAACCAACAACATGAAATCACTCCGCATCGCCAAACAAGTACGCTGTTCATCCATCCACACGTTGCGATGAAATTTTTTAATTATACAAAAGAAAGATAATCAACTAACATGACTGACCCATGTGTGGTGTATTTTTTTAATTTTCCGCTTGCAGTGGGGACTCGAAAAAGTACGTGGCCAAATAAATAGAATATTTGTATTTTTAAAATTTGAAATCGAAATTTTATAGGTGTTTGTTTTTTAAATAACCACAATAATTGAAATTATACAACGTTTCAAAACATTTTATTTATTTTTAAATACAATAAATATTTACTTGTGGTCACGACAGATGGGCCGAGTTGAGGTGGTGAGTGAGTCCAACACTGTGCGCTTCCTCGCCGAGGTATGTGTGTTCCCTTCCCTTCTTTATGGAGTGGATGGACGGATGGAGTGGCGGTTCACTGGCCTGCTGGTGCAAGTGGCGTGGCCTGTACAGTTGCTCATTCTCATTCATGTGTTTGATTGCATTCTGCTTGGCGTGCCCGATGCGTTGTGAATGTTAGAAAAACGAGGACAGCAAGAACTTCCTTAAGGATTCCCAGAAGAGGCTGGAGAAGCAGTGCAAGGCCAATCAAGGTGAGAACAGAGAGGGCTGGTTACATTCGTAGCATCTGCTTTGTTTTCTGAGTGACTGAGGCCGTTGCACGTGTTGTGTCCAACAGAAAGTATCGAAGAGGGCAAGGCTTCAGCGACAGCATTCACCAACTTTGGCCAGCGTATGGCACAGGCTTACAGTCAAAATGATCTCGGTACATCGCCACGCTAAGTGAATTGCAACAATCAACTAATTCATACACGCGATCAAATAGCCTCGATGATGTCACAGCTCGCACAGTTTCAGTCCATGGTTGAAGAGCTCAAGGAGTCTCTGGTATACGTCGCATTGTGATGTTTAGTTTTTGATTGATTGTGTGAGTGGAATCTTTACTCAACTGTTGTCGTGCACAGAATCGCTCTTTGCATACCAATGTAGGCACGCCGATTGAGGTGCTGCTGAAGTCAGACATCACAGAGGGCACAGTACTAGTTTCCGTCTTGTCTCAACCCTTTGCTAAAATGGCTAATAATGTGCACTCGAAGAATGGGAAAGCCAAGTACGACAAGTATCGAAGGACGTACGATGCAGCAATGACGAAGTACCGAAGTGCTGAGAATAAGCTCAAGCCTGGAAAGAGTCTCGCAGAGGTAACTCTCTCTTTCCTGCCTTATTATAACTCCACTGCTCACTGTCTGCTCTCTTTGTAGGAGGATAAGGAAGTGGCTGAAGCAAAGAAGGAGCTAGAGAAAGCTACGGAGGAAGTCACTGGCGTTCTCGAGTTTGTGAACAAAAAGACAGAACTACTCCTGTTCGAAAAGGTTCGCATGATTCATTTCACATCGTTGATCATGCAGATGACCTGATCCATGATGCATTACAACAGTTTTCTCAAGCATTTACAACGTATGAAGAATTCTTCACACGTGGCTCTGAATTCATCCGCGAGATGAAGCCGCACTTTGCGCGCTATCAGCAGTGTGCCGACCAGGCCAGGAAGGAACTGGAAGAAATACGAACACGGGGTCGTACTTACGTCCCTCCTACTCCCCGAGCTGCCACCGAGGTACTCTCTTCTTTCTTTCCAATTCTCCGGTCTTGATGCTTATGTTTGTGATGCTCTTTGTCGATATGCAGAAACTGCTGATCGGTCTGCCGCTGGCCGAGGTGATGGGGCGAGAGAACGGCAAATTGCCACGTGTAATAGAGAACGCCATCCTGTTCATTCTCCGCCCTGAAAGTGCGTCCTCTCTTCGTGAAGACGATAGGGATCAGTATCTAAACTGCAGTGCTTTTACGCATAGTTATCAAGCTGGAAGGAATCTTTCGCATTTCAGGCAACCTCACCTTACTACAAGAGCTCCAACGCCAAGTTGATTCTGGTATTGAAAGCATTTTCTTCTTCTCACTATCCTAAATGCTGTGCTAAGGCTCTCCTTGCCGTACTTGTAGGTCAGGATATAGATTACACGAAAATGGATGATCCTCACTGCGTGGCCGGTTTCATTAAGCTCTGGCTCCGAATGTTGCCCGAATCCATCTTCCCACTGGCTACCCTCTCACCTTATGTGGCTCTGGGGAAGCCGGAAAACATACCGGCGGAACAGCAAATGAGCGTGCTCAAGTCGGCTGTAGCATCGCTCCCAGATAACAACAAAACCGTCCTTCAAGCTCTTCTCTACCTCTGTTTCGAGATCGACAAGAGGCAGGAGGTACTTCAAACATTCCCCAATGGGCAGGTAGCAGGACGTAAGCGAAGATAACTGACGGCTTCACGTGGATGAATGCAGGAGAACCGCATGACAGCCTCGAACTTGTCCACGGTGGTGTCTCCGAATCTTTTCTTCGGAGAGACAACCGACCCGCGTGAAATGATGGAGGCGATGCAGCCCAGCACTGCGGCCCTTACTTTCATGATCAAGAACTACTCCTCCTTCTTTTCAGTTCCGCCCTACTTCATCGCAGATGCAAAGGGAGGAAACTATGATCCAGCCTCAGCGGAGAGCAAGAAGACTCCTCATAACGGGGTACGAATTTGTTTGTCCTCTTGATGCGAGATGGTACATCCACTCACAAACCGATTGACTTTAGTCGGATGAGAATAAGGAATTCTCGAGCAGCGGCCCGACTACCCCTAGAGGAGAGGCGCGATTCTCTATCCACAGGACGGCCAGCAAGATGCCCGAAGCACAAGTGACCACTAGCCGGACAATGGGAGAGCGCAGCGCGAGCAATTATTTCGCGGGATCAAATACGTTCACTAGTATTGTAGAAGATAGCGAAGCTCTCCCTAGTAAAGCCAGCCACGTTAAGTCAACCACCGACGCCGCTAAGGTAGGCTCAACTTATCGATTTCACATCAGCGCAGTTCATTCATCTATCCCATCTGTTCTACATAGACTACGACGGAATCGACCCACCAGGCAGGCCCCTCTCAGCTATCCGAGGAACTCAGTGCCGCTGAGAAGGATGGGCCAGCACAGGTGACTGGCGCCTTGGTACGTTGTTCTCGCGAGTAAGTAGGGATTGTCTCCTCATGTAGTACCTGCAGGTGACCGTGGTGACTTCCTTTGTGGCTGCGATAGCTCCGATGATCTTTGTTGACGTTGCTTCTGAGGATCAAATTCAGGTACCTCCCTTGATTTTGACAAGTTAATCAACGGACTTAAACCCTCGCTGTGAATAGATCGTGAACAAGTACATGAAGAAGATTGCAGCCACGCTTAAGGAATCCTTTGATGTGATGGCATCTCACGCAACTACTTATCCCAACACTAAGTCGGTCATGGCTTCTGCCGCCCGCCACCTGCGTCCTGCCGCTAAGAATCTTCTCTCGGCTGCGCGGGCTGTCAATGAAGCACCGGGTATATTAGAGTTGCCCTTGAGCGCCGTCTTTGGCATGCTAACCTATTCGCATTGCAGAGGATCGTGGGGCACGCATCTCACTCCTGGCAGCAGCGCGGGAATTGGTGGGTGCTGCGCACTCGCTGACAGTTGCAGCATTGGACGTACCCACTCTACCATGCGCACCGGTTGCTGTCGAGGCCATGATTCAACAGTGTGCTCAGTATACTTCTCGGATTCTCCATATCACCGCAGGCACCAGCGAAGAGGATATTCACGCTACTGCCTTCTCAGCCTTGACCACTGCCGAACAGGTTCGTACTACCACCTCGCTGTGAGCTGCCGTTTTCTTAAACGTCAAAATGCAGTTGAGGTTCAATATGACGATGACAGCGGCCAGCTTCGTAGATGCATCTGCTGCGCAGCAGCTCATTCACGCAGGCAAGGAGATAGAGCGACATCTCAGCCAGCTTTCCAGTATCGCTGTGCCTCTCCTCGGTGGCACATTGCGCCCAGGTAAGTACTTCTACCGCTCCGGCAAAGGAGTAACTTACCAACTTACATTTCCTGCATACGTACATCAGATTTATACAATGATCCGGACCTAAAGGAGGCAGCACGTCTAGTGGCAAACGAATTTCGTAGCGCTGCCCGCACCATGCGAGATGCTGCGAGCCTGCCGCCCTCCGCTTCGCTCCCGCTTGCTGCTGAGGTCCAGATACTGCGCGATTCGCACGCGCATCTGGTCGCGTTGAGTGCTCAGCTCGAGACCGAAGCACCATCGCTCTCGCCCGAGCATGCTGAGCTACTTCCGCACGTGAGCGCGATACTGGAACACCTTACCAGCTTTATTGCCTCTATCGAAGAGGCTGACAAAGATGAACGCGGGTGGAATGCCGCTCAAATGGCAGCTGCACAGAGCCTTGCTTCCGAGGCGGCACTACTGATCTTCGGGACGAGCGAACCAGGCGCGGATGAATCAATCCCAGCAAGCCGAGCAGTCCATTACCTACGACAGCTCGTACCTCTTGCTGTCGCAGCAACGGGCGCTCGACGACTGGGTGATACCATTGCTCCAGCACCCTTAGGCAGCCTTCCTACACCCGAGACGCTTCATCCAGCTCTTACTGTGGCGGGTCTCATCGCAGGAGTATCATCCTTCCTTCGCCAATTCTTCTTCTCAACGCTTGTACCATCAAAGTGATAATGCTCTCTGTAGGCGGCTACTCTTGCATCCAAATGTACACATCATTTATGCCTTCTTCATGGCTGTGAGGGAGCCATCTTGTTTGAAACGCTGCTTACTGTAGGATAGGAGTGTGAGCAGAGATGATATCCAGGAGCATGTGTCGCGTGCTTTCATCGGCAGTGGTGATCTTGGTCTTTGTCGGGCGCAGCTCCACAGAGGCTGACAGAGAATCGATGATCAGAACCATAGCTCGCTTCTGCTCCCGATATTCAGCATGCACATCTGCACAAGCGAGTGGAGAAGCTTTCAGTGCGCCACTGCGAGTAATTGATCGTACAGTAGACCCGGTACCTTTGATTCCACGCTCGGCTAGCGCTTGCACGATAGCGTCGATTGAGGGAGCGCCCAGAAGTACTCGTTCTCTTTACGTGCAGCGCGTTAGGCATATGAGGTCTGTGTACATGGGAAAGAGAATGAACGTACCGGCCAGCGGCAGATGCATCGGTGAGGGGAAGAGGCTTGAGATCGAGTTTGTGATCTTTGGAGGTGAGGATCGCCGTTAAGGGCGCCATGGCAGTAACATTCTCGCCTGGTCTTCCTCCATACGTATCCAGTCTAGTAAGTAGGTTAGTGAGCCATACCAGCAAATTCTCAACGCTGAGAGCTGTGCGCACTTTTGGAGTTTGAGACTTCGTGCAAGGTCCGCCGAGAGGGCTGCTCGCGCTTGCTTACGGTGGGACGGCAACGAGATCACATCAAGAGGTCCGAATGTGAGAACCGGTCCAGGAGCCACAATGCCAAGATCAGGCGTCTTTCCAGGCACATCTGAAAGTAATAAACAGACGAGGCAATTAGGGTGAGATTAGGTACTCCATCTCGCCACAAGTGAGAATGAGGCATGCCTGCAATGTATACGGAAGGAACAGCGAGTGTAGCAGGTAGATGAGTGGCAATTATTGCGTTGGCCTCCGCAAAGTTGAGACGCGGATCGATCGGGCAGTAGGTTGTGCGACACTTGATGCCCTGGAACGGGCTCAGCCCAACGACATAATCGAATCCAGGCTCTGATGATATGAACGATTAAGTTAGCTGAGCTTAACTATTAGTTTGACATGTACATACCGATGAGGATAATAGCATTGCGAGGATCATGGCCCCACGTATTAATGAAGTGGAAGACATCGCCACATCTCAGTGAAGGATGGCCACAGAACACCACGCATGGTTCCTTGAATCCCGCAGCGAAACCTGGGTCGCTTACGCCTGTGTAATGTTGAAGGCGACCCGACTGTGAACAATAGATTGAAGGAAGGGTTAGTTTGGGTGAGCAAACGATCAAGTGCAGGAATGGAAACAACCTGCTGGAGATCTGCATGGATGAAAGGCCATTCGGGCAAGTAAGCCTTATCTTGCTTCGGCTTACTAAGCCTGCACGACGACACGAGGAACACATCGCTGAGCTGAGAAAACTGGACATGTTTTATGCTCTTGAAGAAGAGGTACCACTCGGCACAGATGTTGGAATAAGCCAGGGCCTGGTCGGCTACAGGGGAGATGAAGTACATAGGAATTCTTTGAAGAAGTAAGCATTCATAAGAACCTTAAAGAGCACACAGCGATGAGAAGTTCGGAAGAGGTACCTTGGGAAGCCAGCGCTGTGAAGGAATGTGTGCAGGACCTCTATCAGATCGAATATTACACCAGCTGGATTACATGGGAGCAACACCGATCCTCCACCGCGAAGTGTATTTGCTGCAGCAAACAGTGAGCAAGATAGAGAGTAAATGAGATTCCCTAGTGACTGATGAGGTTACCAGTGAAGTTGCAAAGCTCGGTCACCATGAGACCGGGCGGGAATTGCGGCTCCATAGTCAGTCCTGTCATAATCATCGTATCGCAGTTGCTGAGGTTGCAAGATGTTGAAATAAGAAAAAGTCAGTCTGACAGAATGCGCAGTGCACAGCGCTTCACGCACTTAAACAAGGAGTTATCGAGCGGTTGAGGGTGTCGATTAGATGAAAGGGACGAGTCAGCAATGTATGCAATCTAGTTGCCAAGACGCAAGGCACAGAAGTCAGTATTTCCATCATCAAGTCAATGGAAGTTATGTTGGCATTGCCTTTTCGCTGTCGGTGCGCAGGATCCAGTTGGCGCTTCCAAGAGAGAAGCCTGAGCTGACCGGCACTGCTTCCATGACGCCCAACAGATTCTGCGATCGAAGATAAAAGAGGTCATTTGGAGCCTCTCTGCAACAGTGTACAAGGGCTGGTACGATATGTTGATGAAACGAAACCCGATTCACTTTGTAAATGGCTTCCTCTATGTCCCGTCGACTGTAGAGGTTTCGCCAACATACTGCATCGGCTAACTGTACCTGAATATCGGCGGGAAGGGCTCTGATAATGATTCGGCATATTAGCAAACTACCTGTTCGTAGAACGGACCAGACCAAATGAACGCACGCAATGATGTCCTCATTCTGCCATGGTGCAGGATCCGACTCTGGGTATTGCACCTTTGCAGCGTAGTTAACCAGCTCTTGCATCATCATGCTAAATACAAATACAGCCGTCATCAGACAATTGTTGGTTGGCCCCAACTCTTCATTTGCACGTACTTCGCGATGTGAACAGTGGGCTCAGTGGCATAGACGCGCCCGCGGAAGCCCGAGTATTCAGTAATGAAGGGAAGTGCAAGCATATTCTGTGCATTGGATATCAGCACCACATCAACAGCCGCCAGATCGATCAAGCCCCATTCGGGGACACGAAACCGGATCGCCCCTGAACTCATTCCATTCCGTCAGATGTTGTTCAAGATGAAACGTCATCAGCAAGCTTACCGGCTTCGATAAACACGTTCGGTCCAATCCGTGTGAATGGGATCTCATCGCCAGTCTCCGATTCTTCGTAAGGACGATATGCAGCAGAGATAACGTAAGAATCGCCACTCAGGAATGTAGAAAGGCTTGCACCGGCACCTTCTGTGTCAGGTCGTGGCCTTTTGCTGGGCTTCCCGTCCTGCTCGTGCGCTTTGCTTTTGGCCTTGGTCAGTGTGCGCTGCTCCGACTCCACGGGAAGGAATCTGAGTGTCATCCCGTCCACACGTAACCCAAGTCATCATGAATGCACCGTTGACCAAACGGGATCACCAGCATTGAACATTCATCCATGTAGCAAAGTTAGTTTCTATGATCATCAAGCAATCAAGCAGTCAAGCAAGCAAGCCAGCCAAGCAAGCAAGCAAGAAGGTGTCATGAATGAAGCGAAGGGTTGCTGTACCGCTGCATGGAAGGCAGGTGAAGGCCGCAGTCGAACATAATGCGCAACCCGCGCCACTCAAGAACCGTACACGTGTCCCCCAGACTGTACTGCACGCACCGGGGATAAAGACAGAGGTATGCTTCAGCAGCCACACTATGATCATCACATTTTGATTTAAATTAAAAAAATCAAATCAAACTAGACGATTAATCGCGTTGGTAAGCAAAGCATAGAAATGTGTTGGATTAAAAGTGTCATAAAGGCAGTCTTGAAAGAGCCGTATATGTGCGCAATGTGAACGCACCAGCTTCATCTTTTCCAATCTTGATAACAATTCAAAATCACCTTTATTTTATTCCAGTTGTTTTCGAAACGATTTTGAAAAATCAAAACAATCAGGTTTGGTTTTTATGAAATGATTTCGTAACAGCTCAAAATTTTCAGTTGGGCAGCACGAGACGAGGATGGAGGATCCCACGAACGGGGAACAGGACCGTCAGCCCTCTTCGTTGCTGGAGCAGCCCTGGGCGGCAGCCGAGGCCGCACGAGGCGGGGCGGGCGGGGAGCCCGTGAGCATCCACGAATTCAGGAGGAAATGGCAAAACCTCCTCGCCCCGCCCTCGCCGCGGGTCGATCATCTCGATCGGCTCCTCCTGCAGCATCAATACAATCAACAGCGCCGCCCATTTGCCAATCATCCCGAGACCCAGGCAGAGGATTCCGAACAAACTGCTGTGGTGCCAGCCGCCGCAGCCGCCGGCGGGGAGAGGCCGCCGTCCTTGTCATCGATGATGGCCGATGTCATGCTGTCGGCGGCGTCTGAGACGGATATGATCATCCGCGCGCTGGCAGATGATGGCACCGAGCACATGGTGCCCCCGCCCGACCTCTCCTGTGATGACATCTTCGTCGGCACCGCCCGCCAGCAGATCCAGGCCGCCATCGATCGCGAGCTGGTACCAATTTCTTGAGAGGAAAATGTTCAGAATTTTCATTTCCAAAGTAAAAATAATAATGCTCACAAATATTTAATTATAATAATATTTAATTATTTCATTTTATTTAAAAAATAATATATTAATGATTTTCGTATATTTTATTTTTGCTGTCTTTCAAATATTTTCTTGACGCTGATCGTGCTGTGTTCTGTTGTACAGAATAATGAACACAACCAGGAGCTGCTGTCGCTGGGACTAGCAGGTACACATGAGTGCTGCACATGCCTCTCGCACACATACTCAGGAAGGTAAGAATGTGTACTGATGATGATTGCTCATGCGCGTGCAGCTACCGGTGGATCGGCTGCACTCATGCTGCGGGCAAAGATACCGGATGCCAAAGAGATTGCGCTCGACAAATTGGACGCTGCTAAACGGCTTAGTTCTCTTAGGTAGTGTCTGTACTGCGATCCTGATTATTGGCGTTTACTCACATTACCATTGTTTTTCCTCATCAGGGAGAAGGAACAGACGGATCGAGAGGCACAAAAAGTGAAGAAGAGGAAGGACGTGAATTACCTCACTCCCAACATGGCTGCCGTTGCACCACCATTCGAACCAGTAGATCCAGATGAAGTAGTCATTTCCGTAGCAATCTATCACCACAAGAAGCAAATCAAGATGCATGTACGTCTAGGCTCGACGTCACCTTTCGCTGCTAAATGCATACTGAACGGACGTACAGGAGTTCCTAGTACTAAGCGAACAGAAATTGACAGAACTGAGAGATAAGATAACATGCGTGTCGGACCTGCTGGTGGAGCCCAAATCCAATGCAGGCTATTTCTTCTTTGAGAACGTCTTTTATGATGATATGCGCACGGCTGCGGAGCGTTACAGCGAGTACGTGCTGCTTTATGTCGTCAATTCATCAGCGTCGCGTAGGCTCACGCTCTTCTACTTTTGCAGTAAAGTGATTAACTGGGCTGCTAAAAAGCAGCAACATTACACAGCGAGCAAAATGGAAGAGACGACATGGGCCGACCTCAAGCTGCGCATCGGTATTCCATACCTATTTTGTCATCAAGGTAACTGCGAGCATCGTGTCATCATCACCGATATCAGGTACTTCTCTTCTCTATCTTCATTTTTTATGTCCCGACTCACTCTCTTACTGACGCACTGTTTAAATGGACAAACAGGATCGTAAACAAAAACGATGTAAAGAACAAGAACGAGTATCCACTACATATCTTCCAGAGCAAGATTCGCCGTAAGAAGTGCAACATTTGTGACATCTATCCTGCCACGTACGTACCACTCCTGTTGAGCTATTCAAAGCTCAAAACACTCACTCAGCTCTGATCAAACAAACAGGAGACTGACCTACCACGACGTGAGGAGCCCACAGAATCCGTGTTTCTACTGTGAGCGCTGTTACCGTCCATTTCACTACTCGTTCGAAGGTCATCTGCTGCGCAACCACGATGTGTTCGACTACCACCATGAATGAGGCATCCTGGCAAGTACCTTTCTCGTCCCATCAAACCTACCCTCTTCTGTCGCCGAAGCTCTTCGAAGAGCTCGAAGCATGTTTCGGCGGATGAGCGTGATTATCGCGATCTGAGCAATCAGTATCGGCTGTATCTAATCCTTGTACAAGGTTGTTTTATGTACAAAAGCGGGTTATCTACATCATTTCAGTCATCCTCTTCCGGAGTGGGCTGCTGCTCATCGCCACCCTGAGTGTTATCATCAGCGTAATCGCGGCGTGTGATGGTGCTGCCTGGCGGCATCACGGGCACCGACGCGGAGCGCTTCCTGCGGTGCTCTCTCATTTCTGCGGTTAGGCAGACGAAAGCGTAAGGGTGCAGGGTAACGGTGCAGGTAACAGTGCAGATAAAGCGTGCATGGAGGCGAACCCAAGATACGTTTGTTGATGAAGGTGGCGATGGAGTGCTTTTTCTCGCGTTCCCGCTCGCGTTCCTCTTCGTCTAGAAGGTTGGGCGCTGACTGCTCCGCACCGTCAGAGCTGGACATGAGAGGATGGTCCTCCAGTCGAGTAACAATATTTGAAGAGGAGCCAGCAGCGGCGGAAGACGTCCACGAGGAACGTGGCGACTTTCGTCGTTCCTCATATTCAGTTGCCTGATGTCGATCTATCTTGTCGATCTTTTCGAGCTTGTCGGAGGAAGAGTGAAAGGCGGACGTAAGGTGTGACGAGATGGAGGAGAATGATGTCGTTGAGAAGGACTGAAAGATCTTCCGGCGCGCACCCGGCGAGAGCACGTCCTTGCGTTTAAGTGAGTCCTTGCGGGCGGCCCCAGGGCTAACTGCAGTAGGGTTTGAGCCCTTGATCTCCTTTTCCTTTTTCTCACGCCGCAGGAAGCTGTTGATGACCTCAACCAAACCACGCTCCTCTTCTCCTGAGTCCTCGTTCTCTTCATCGTGTTCGTGTTCACTGCGCATATGGTCCTCGTGGTGGACACGTCGTAGGCGCTTCTCCGTCTGCTCGTCTCGTTCAGTCTCCTTTGCCTTTCCTTCCTCGCCATGATCATCCATTTCATCGCTATCACCGTCGTCTCCGTCTACAAATTCGTCCTCATCATCGTCATGCTCGGGCGATGTGTGAGTGCGGAGCAGGCGCTTGGGGAAGGGACTGCCTAAGGGAGCCATTGTGTTCTTTGGCTTCTTTTCTTGCTTG
This sequence comes from Acanthamoeba royreba, assembly GCA_000826365.1. Taxonomy (NCBI): domain Eukaryota; phylum Discosea; order Longamoebia; family Acanthamoebidae; genus Acanthamoeba; species Acanthamoeba royreba. Next base: position 52,413 of record CDEZ01023877.1, read on the forward strand.
CTGGGGGAATGCTTCTCTTCCTTGAGGCCTTTCCCCGCGTGGTGCTCGGGAGAGTTATCCTTGCGCATTCGTGTTGCAGAAGCCTCCTTCTCCGCTCGCTTCATGCGAAGCTTTCGTTCACGCTCACGTCGTCGAAGGATCGTCTGAAGTTTCGCTTCTCGTTCGCGTTTGAAGGTCTCTAGCCTTGCTATTTCCTGATTGAGGGTAGCGAGGTCCTGTTCAATCTCTGCCAGGAAATCCTCCTCAGAAATGGCCTCTCGCTCCTTATCGCTCGTGTCAGACTCTTCAGGATTATTGAGTAGCTGAGAGCTGCTCTTCTTGGCCAACTCCCGATCATTCGTATCGAGACTCGTTTCTGTTGCAAGCTGAGGGGCAGCGCTAGCAGCTTCGTCGTCTTCACTGTCGCTGATAGCTCGAGCACTTCGATCATCGATCTCTGTTTTAATATCTTCCTCCTCTTCTTCCTCAGCCTCAACTCCACTAGATGCGGACGGCTTGGAAACACGCCGGGAGATCAGGTCGTGCACTCTGGGCGAACTCTTACTCGGAGCAGACATGCTCCTCTCCTTCACAGTAGGCAGGGTTCTGTGTTTGTCCGCTTCGGCACTGGGATTGCTAATGTCACTGACATCGTCACCGACTCGGACGATTTCGTCGCCGGTCGTGTTTTGTATGTCCTCGGCATGGGTTAACGTTTTCCCTCCATCGTAACCGGCTTCATCAAAGTTCGCTTCGTCAGCGCTATTGTGTGGTAAGTCGTAGTCGCTGTCAGAGAGGGCTCCCTTGATGTATTCTTCGTAGCTACCCTCGGCATCCGCTTCAACTCCCTCATCGGCAGTTTTCCCCAGTTTGGACTTGAGCCAGCCACCTGTTCGCACCTTCTTTCTTTCGTTGCGCTCATGTTGTTGTTGTTGATGATTTCTACACCAAATAATGGTGCCGTGAGCGTTAGCAGCCTAAACAACTTCTCTTAGCTGGGTGCATACTTCTTACGGCTCTGGTTGATGGCATCTTCATCGGAAGAGAACATCTCTCCAAATATCTGCGACTGGCCCCACCACTGCGATTGTGCTGTTCGACGTCGAGGTTTGAGCTGTTAAGAGGATTCATGATAAGTTAAGCCGCACACACTGCGTGTACTAAGTGGAAATCGACCTTGGGCTTCTTTTTCCTTCGTTCTTTTTTAGTCTCCATGCCATAAAAGTGCTCGCGAATCCAGTCAATAGTGTCGTCCAGATCGATTGACATTCCCACGTTGAGCACTGATAGTGCGAAGTTAGCTTGCCCATGCTCACGGTTAGGAAGGGCAAGAACGTACTTTCCGCCAATTGGGCAGGGTCGTCCATAGGAATGGGCTTTTCGAGAATGGGATCGAGCCGATGGAAGTTCTTACCTAATTCCATACGAGCCAAAAGGGCAGCATTCCACACGGCAGCTCCGAATATCATATCGGGAAGCTGTGAAGCCACAACTTCAGCGTAAGCGATAAGAACACGTGCGCAGGGTCATGATCTCACTATACCTTCCTTGCCCACTGCATTATGCCCCAATCCATGTCCTCGCCTTCCACATATTGGGCAATGCGCCCAGTGCCGAGAGACAAGACCTGCATTACATCAGTGAAAAATTAGAAAGACTAACCTTGGAAGAAAGGAGCTTGGGGAAATACTTCTAGTTGTGTCAACTTCTGCTGATTGGCATGTTCTGGGCTGATGGCCGAGGCTATGGCTGTCAAGCATGGGTTATGTGCGAATACACCTCCGTCCACAAAACCTGTACGGCGATGTAAGTGGTATGTCTTTTTCTACAGAATAAGTCTTCTTACCTTTATGTGTCGGGAAGAAGGTCGGTGCGGCGGAAGAAGCGAGGAGCAGATCAGTCAGGGTCATCGAAATGTCCTCTTCTGAAGGCCAGGTAGGCACAGGAAATCCTCCTGCGTACTCCTCCTCGTCTTTGCAGCCAGCGTTGAATGATTCTTCGCCATTGTTGATAGGAGATGAGGATAGTCCATCCCCTGTGTCACCATGGGCTCTCTGAACATCTTCATCGGCCAGAAGGGCTGTAGGGCTAGAGCTAAATGGAGCAGCTGCAGGCGGTGAAGTGGACAACATTGATGTGCTGCCAACCTTGCCAGATAACCCCAATGATCCGTATACCGATGAACTTGCGTTAGTTCCCTTTATCGGGACAGCAGAGGATGACAGAACTCGATCCAAGGTGCGAGTTGGTACTTCCTATTAACGCAGTCAATATCATTTTAAGTAGATATGGTGGAATAATGTGTACCCTGTCAGATGTAGCTTTTATATCTGCGTTGGCGGGCTTCGCTCGCGGCTGAGGGAAGTGAGATTGCGGGCGAGGATGGGCAGCTGGCAGGTTATGCAAGATTCGTGGTATCCACGAGTGGAAATCCTCGCCCACTGCATTTCACAAGTGGTTAAGCGATGAACATAAGAAATGCTAAGTGGTTTAAGTCACCTCGGCCATTGTCTAGCTGGAATGCAGTGATTAGCAAGGATCGAGGCACGTCCTTTAGGGTCAGGTTGCCAAACATCTCCTCGCCCTAGAAGATTTCACAGCCCCATTCAATAAATGCCCCAGCACATGAAGGTCATAGGTAGGGTACCATAAGATGCAATATATCGTTGTCATATCGCGCTGTCGTCACGAATTGACGCGCTTTACGCGTGAAAATGTACTTGCCGAATGTCATCTGCGACAATTGCCTAGATTAGCCTACACAGAAACGTTCAATTGCACAGTAGCAAAAGCGCACCATAATCATTTTGATCCATGTTGGTGAGCGTCCCAAGGCTAAAGAAGTGGCCAGAATTGCACCACCTGTCACAACAATAGGATAAATGATCACCGAATCAATAGCAAGAAAAAGCTTGTCGAACCAGATGTGCCGCAGAAAAGATTAACGCGCTCGAGCAGATCGGGAAACACTTCAACAAGTCGTTCTAGAATGGTCATGGACACAACACTTCGCAATCCGCCTCCATCGAATGTAATGATTCGATACTTCCCGTCTTTAGGCATGGGCGCATCTAATCTATGGTTTCCGACTACACTCATCATGAATCATTAGCATGTCGCCGCCACAGAACGAACAACTGAGCACGCACGAGGTGTTTTGCCCATCTCGGCATCTGCTCGTTCTGCAAGATCCCTAAGGAAGTTATGAAGCCATGCCTTGCCGGTTTCTGTTCAACGACAACAAATCCGATTAAAGAATGATCATTGTGCTCCTAAGTCTTTACATGTGGTCCAGTACCAGGAGTGGTGTTCATCTTCGTTAGTGCACTCTGAATCTTGGTAGGCGTTCCCTTTGGCGCTCGCATAGCAACCGTAGATCGGAACGTTTTCGTTTCTCCCAAAGGAGTTTCAAAGTGCTTCTTACCTGTTCATTCACAAACCGGGTGTATTGAGTTCAATAATTACTGTGAAGAAACTTGTTGATAGATACCAATGCGCGGTGGCTTGCCTAATTGCGCTCGCACAGCAGACACCCACTTGTTCATTCTGCATTAATAAGAAGCTAAGTGTACTCATTACGGATCATGACTCGCAAAACAGAACTATCTAGCTACCTCTCTTCGGAGTCAACCATGAACTTGAATTTGCCCATGAACTTCTCCTTGTAGGGTATTTTGGCATTTACACTCAGAGTGATTTTGTAACAGTAGTCCTTGAGGGATTGTAGGTGCACTGAGTTGATCGTTGTGGCCGCCTGGTGAAGTTAAGGGTTAGAACTTGTTGATCAATGAGAGAATTATGAAGATCTCGTGCCTGCTTCTTTGCTGTGAGGAACGTCGTACTTCGGGTCCTATCAGGAACTCTTCCCCGGGGAAGTACTTTTGTCTTGATATCGGATACGTTCTCCAATGATATCACTTGCTGTTCAGTATTCATGTTAGAGAATAGCTTGTACTGCGCGATGTCCAATGCCTCTTACGCACTTTGACTCCCCGCTTGAACCACTCAAAGCAATACTCGTTGGCCAGACAGTAATAAGAGGACCACACATCACCAGGCCGTGAACTTTTCACCCATAACCACCCTTCTTTCTTCTACATTGGTAAGGCACTCAGGCTCAGTTGCCAACAATTCACGGAGGCAGAGGTTCACTTACCCAAGTAGGTGGTACTTCGGAAACATCGCCATTCACGTTGTCCTCTATTCCAGCAGCTGGTTTGTCTGGCTTCTCAGCATTTTCTGGTACAGTGCTGCCATTTTCGAGGCTGAGTCGCGCCCTTATCCTCTCCTTGGACCGTTTCTTGCGTTTATGATCCCTCCTTGGACCACACATAGCATGTACCCAATCCATCATCTCGTCCCTAGACGAAGCTATTTCCAATGAACACAACATTGTTAGAATTGCAACCGGGCATGGAACTATAAAGACTCACCGGCAAGAGATAGGAGTGGCGCATCGCGACGGTCGCTAGGGCCAGGGCTCGCTCCCGTCATGGAGGCAGGGGCATCCTTTTCCCTGCAACCAACGAATATGAGGCTAACGCATGTAAGTCCTATTTGATGAGTTGGTTGAATACCTGCAGAGAATCCAGAATATGTGACCCTCTGTTTGTTCAAAGAGAACGCGAGGCAAAGGGCCCTGCGAATGTTTCACCTCTACCGGAGTGTCACCTCCACGAAGTGCAATTGATCCCTGAACACGGCACGCATGACTTAGAGTGGTTGTTCTAGATTGTCCTCATCACGATGCTCATCGCGCTTACCTTGAAGTGAATACGATCGTAGAGAATGCAGCCTGTATGGACCTCGAAGAAATAAGGCGCAAACTTGGTCTTGAGCCCTTTGGACACGATGCCTTCCATCTGTGTTTCATTGTTCACAAACATGTTCGAATGGACCATGGTCAGCCATCAACGTCAGCAGGCAATCAGAAGATGAATGAGGAATCAACCTTGGCTGTAGGCGAGAGGTCATAGTAATAAGTGAATCCAGCATCATCGGTCGATGAACCGCCCCACTCCCCGGCTGCCAGCGCCTCGCTCTGATCAGAGGCGTAGGCATGCTGAGGCCCGTGCACTTGATTGCCAGCGTCCAGCGAGAACGAGTGCGCTTGCTGCAGCTTGGCCGCGTAATGCTGCTTGAGCCGGGCGTAGCCGGCCAAGAACCCTTCCTTCTCGCCCCAGCTCTTGCTTCCAGCCTGATGATGATGATGATGCTCCTTCTCCTTCTCCTTCTTCTCTTCCCTGTCCCGATCTCGATCGAGCCAGGCAGACAGATTGAGGTACGGTCGGGACACGGTCGTCTCCCGTCCCTCGTGCCGGCCGCCTCCACCTTCGCCCTGACCATGGTGGGGCTGCCGTGTAGAGGCAGAGATGGTGGTGTCCATTGATTTAATTAGATTTGTAGCATCACCACCGCTTCGCGTAGCGGCTGGGACAGAAGATGCCAATGATGTTGATGTGCCGCCGCTACTCGCAACATGTGTAGAAGAAGAAGAAGAAGAAGAAGATGGGAGGGGGACGTCTCCCTCCCCGCCGGGCCGCACCTTCTCCTTGTCCTTGTCGGTAATCTTGTCGTTCCTCACGGGACCGCCATTACTCTCGGCCCAGCTTTCATCATCGAGCGATTTCGTACGTCGATGTTCCTTCTTCTGCGATTTGATCCGCTTCAGGGCCTGCTCCTTGAGGAGCATGGCGCGAGGGGTTCTCTCCTCACGCACTAGTGCCCCACAACCTCCTTCCTGTACCGCTCTCTGTTTAGTTATAAAAATTTAAAATATGCGGCACTATTTCCCTCATAATTCCATAAATTCCTTGTTCTTCTTTAATTTCTGGAGGCAGGAGACGTACTGTGGTTGTGTGGCGTTGTGTGTTTGGCGAAGAGTGAGCGAGAACAAGTAGGAGGGAGAGGTACTTCGTCGCTGCAGTGGACAGGCAAGCACGAGCATCCTTTATCTCAACATACTGAAGCACTTCTGTATCACCCCACGCAAACTGCAACGGTACATTGCCTTGTCCACTATCATGCGCAGCTCTGGAGAACCAAATCACGGATGTACATCAAACCACCCGTCAGCTTGTCTGGCCAGCTTCCCCTGTGGCGTCCAGAGAAAACACATACTGTGTTGGGCTGGCGCTGTTGAAGGAAGGGAGATGCTGTGGCCCAACCGAGGAGCAATACTGGATCGCTCTTGCAGTGTAGTGTGAACCAGAACCTCTAGCTCACTACCAGCAAGTAGTGCAGTCGCCCACTGCTGGGTAGGTTTGTGGATGCAAAGTTTCCGTGCCACTGCTCACGCCCACGTTCTGCTTCAGATAGCCTAAAATACACCTACACATTCAAATTAGGCATTAAGGGGACAGAGGAAGGGTTCACTGTAAGAAGTATCCCATGCACTTAGTCACTCCGCAGAGGAAAGAGAGAGTGTGAGAGGGAGAGAGAGAGAGAGAGAGATGAATTGGCGAGGTGTGGTGCTGGTAGGCCTTGTATGGGTGATGATCACTCAAGGGCTGTTCCTACAGACGTTCTTTTCGTTATCTCGAGACTTTGCTCAGGTGTTGGCTTCTCTCAACCACATGGAGGCGGGCCTTGGGAACCTGAGCACCTCACTACAAGACCAACACTTGATACACACACAGAAGGAAAACAATACGACAGAGCCTTCAGGTACGCTTCCTAACCCCGGCGCGTGACTTCTTGATCTTCACCTTCTTCTTCTTCTTCTTCTTCTTCTTCACCCTTCAACAGAGCCCAGTATGGCAGCACACATCAGTCCAGCGGCAACACCAAACAACAACAATCCCACAGAGAAGGAGCGCCTGGCTCTGCTAAACGCACAGTTGACTGAGCGCAAGCTTAAGGAAGCTCTTGCCGAGATAGAAAGGTATGATGATGGCATCATGTGCATGGGCATGAGCCTCTTGATGAACACATACACGTCCGTCTTGATGGCAGGTTGGATCCTTCAAAACGACAACGGGCCAAGATATTCAACAAGATCTGGAAGGATCACTCGTGGGGGCCGGAGGATCGGTACGCCCACCAGCTACTGCACAGCTGTCCATGACCATCTACAACCTGGAGAACGAAGCATCATCTTGTGACACATGGATGCATGACTAAAGCATGCAAACACATGCAGCAGTGGACCAGGGAGTACCCACAAGGCATCAGCTAAAGCTCGAGAAGCCATTGTGCAGGTGATCACACAGTACGGTATCCGAACGATGCTTGATGCACCTTGTGGCAGCTTCACGTGGATGCCTCTCATTGACTTCCAAAACCTCAGCGTCACCTACGTTGGTATGCTGTTCGTCTTCATCTTCATCGTCATCTTCTCTTCATTCTCCCCCAGAGTCGGCTGGACCATCTCACATTCACTGATGTAGGAGTGGACATTGTGAAGGCAAACATCGACCAGGCAAGGGAGAAGTGGAAGCACATGCAGCCACACACATACCAGTTCTTCCATGCTGACGTCGTGGACGGATCCGACTTTGTCAACCGCATCGTATTGCAGGCAGAAGAGGACTACCCAACAAATCAGCATGACTGGAGCAATGGATGGGACCTGATCGTCTCCAGAGAGTTCTTGCAACACATCCCCCACCACGCCAAGAAGCGCGTGCTGCAGAACTTCAACCGAAGCAAGTCCCGCTATCTGTTGCTCACACATCAGCCTAGTGGTTCAAACATCGACGTTGAGTTTGGTACCCGCCCGCGATTGATCCTCCTCACAATGACGTTGGTGTACTGAACCTCGTCTCATCCACTCCTTCACGCACTTGCATGCAGGCGGGTTTGTACCGATGAACCTGTTCAATCCTCCCTTCTCCTTTCCTCAACCACTGCTGCTGCTGCCTGATGTGGTCGGGGAGTACTTGGCACTGTATCAGCTTCCACTCAACGTCGCCTTCCTTGATGATGCCTCCTAGAAGGCACACACACACTTCCAGTGGTCCCGGTACAAGGACGACCACATACCAGAGCACAGCGAACCGCACCAAAGTGTTTGTACACTTTTTTTTCGCGATTAACTTTATTTAACAAGAAAATATCCATATTTGGGAAATGCCTTTTAAAAATACAATATTTTTTCCCATGTGCATCTGAGCTGATGAAAGGAGGCGCGTGGAGCATACGCGTTTCCAGCGACCATGTGTGGTCGGAGAAAGCTTGAGGGCTGGGGACCCATTTCTTGAAGCTGGCGTAAAGAAAAAGAAAACCCCTCATCGCCCACCCAAGTGAGGAGAGAGAGCGACAACTCGAGTTTGTGGCTCCACGAGCACGCGTCGGCGCAGTAACACCCACCACTCCCTGGTGGCCTGTGGGGTACTGAAGCCCTCATGCCGGCCTTCGCGAAGGCATCCTATTGCTTCTATGAAGACGATGAGGAGACCAAATCAAGTACATATACACGCGTCCTCCATTCCTTCGCTCGGCCTCTTCTTCACTCAGTGCTGTTTCTTTGCTTGTTGTTGATGTACATATCCACAGATCCGACGGCGCAGAGGATCGCCACCTTCAACATAGGGCAGCTTGCTCAGATCCTTTTGGCCAACACGAGGCAGGAATACAAGAAGCACGCTCTCATAGAGATAGGCAAGAGGGCTCTCGGTTCGTTACCCTTCATTCGTGATGAACCCCATTCATTCGCGCGTCTAGGCTAACCTGAAGCAACGCGCACACACACACACACACGAGCCAGACCCGAATAACGCCGACCAGTTGTTCGAGAAGGGGGCCATCGACGCCACCATTGCATGTCTGAAGCTTGATGATGAAGAACTGCTGGAGTTGGCGACGAAAGCCCTTATCAATATCTCAGTGGATGGTGCGCACCCTTCCGCCTCGAGCACACTGAGCACGAACTGAACTCGACATTCCAACCACCACTGCAGAGACGAGCAGGGACGATATCTACGATGGAGGTGGCATCCCCTTGCTCGTGCAGCTCCTCCAAGGTCCCAATGAAAACGTGCAGGCGAATGCAGCTTGGGTGCTCATCAACTTGACCAACAATGGTACCCTCTTCGCCTCTATCTCGAGATTGTCCATCAAGCATGTGTGCTGATGACACCAACAAGATCCAAACAAGGACAGTGTCAGAGAGATCCCTGATGCCGTACCACGTCTCATAGCACTGAGCCAACTCACAGGCAACAGCTCACTTCAGACCTACGCGTTGAAGCTGTTGGCTAATCTGTCGGAGTCCCGTACGTCACTGCTCTGCACAGGGATCAGCTCTTGCTCGTACTTACGATCGTCTTCATTTTTGCAGAGACCAACCAGAGGATGATGGCAGACGTGACTGTCCTTGTGCCACTCTTCAAAGTGTTGGTGACTTCACGCAATATGTCCCTCATCTCCTACATCCTCTACTTCTTCCGTAACCTCACCAAGAGTGGTATACTTCCCCCTCTCTGTCCCCAGTCATCATCGCTTGCTTGTGAGTCCTAGCTCTTCTTCTTTGCATCCATCACTACTAGATGAAGGTAAGGTCGGCGTGCAGGCTGCAGCTGGCCTGAAGGTCTTCTTGCATCTCCTCAAGAACTACAAGAATCCTCAAGTTCTGGGTCCGGTGCTGGTGATCTTGACGAACATTTCAGATCAAGGTATCTTACTCAACAGATATATGTCCGAGTCTTGCATCCCTTAAGTTAAGTTGACACAGATAACATCCTCGAGATGCTTAAGCTCGGTGCGCTCCAGCAGCTCCTTCCTATTCTCCAGCAGGGCCAAGAGGTGCTGTTAGTGCTCGCTCTCGCTCTACTCCGAAAGATAGGCATTGCAGATGGTACGGTGCTCGCGTGGCTAGGGATAAACGCTTCTTCTGGAAGTGATCAACCTCACGTCTTGCTTTGCTCGCTGTAGCTCGCACCCACAAGGTGTTGGTGAAGGTGCTGTGTGAGATCTCAGTGGAACGATTCCTGGTCCATCAACAGCTCAAAGTTGCCAACACGTTCATCGAGCTCATCCATACGCTGATCTCTACTGGTAACTCTCAGCTGCTGAGCTGATCGTCTTCAATCCTCAACTCACCTGTGTGTTCAAAGACATAGGATTCCAGGAGCTACAAGCAGGACCTGTCATGACGACCATCTTGGAAACCCTCGCTACGGAGGACATGGCCAGTGAAGCACAAGAGACAGTACTTTCCATTCTGCTCGGCTTGACCAAGACACGTATGATACAATTGTGCAACTGATTCATCGTCACGATCATCATCATGATCTCACCATTCTTCTCAGCCAACAAGTCGTTCCTGCATGACGACAAGTGCCTGACGGCCTTCATTGCCAAGACTTCATCCGAGAACCTTATCGTGCAACAGCGAGCGCTTCACATTCTTGCAGTCCTTGCTCTTGATCGTACCTTACTTCACTCTCCCTTTTCACAAGTGAGCTAACACAGGGTCCATTCCGTGTGTACAGCTGAGGTCCGAATCAAGATCGCCAAACTTGGTGGACTGAACAAGCTGCTCGCCATTTTGTCGGACCCAGAAGACCATCCGACAATCCTCGCCCTGGCGCTGGTCGCAATGAATGTGATGATGACAGAGGGTACGCTTCCAGAGAACCACAAGCCACTGCGTACCATTGTGGTGAAGCTCACGCCTATTCGGGTGGGGGAATCCTTCAGCACGCCTGAGGAACGTGGTGATCAAGACGAGGCGTCTCCGCTTGTCTCCTCTCCTCCAGTCGCCCGAGCCTCAGGTGGCCGCAGCGGCTCAGAAACTTCTCCATTCCCTCAAGGCGGCCCTCCAGAACGAGAAGACGCCATCAGAAGTCGGGCAGGAGGATCAGTTCAAGGCTGCAGGCTCACCCAAACCACCGCCTCAACAACAACAGCTTCCGATGCCGCAGACGCCTTCCAGTCCTGCTTCGCCAACCCTGAGTCCTGTAGTCACTCCGATGGCGAAGGAGCAGCAGCAACGGCCACCGGTGAGTCCAGCTGTCCATCGGCCTGCCAAGGACCTACCTGTCAAGCCGCCAGCCAAGGACCTACCTCCTCCACCGCAGGTTGGGTCCATTCAGGACTCATCACATCAGGCCTTGACACAGAATGTAACCATCAGTAAGCCTCAGGTGCCTCCTGGCGTGGGTTCTGCTTCACAACAGCCCGTGATGGTACCGAGTCCGATCGCCAAACCCAGGAAGGAGCTCCCGGCCACGCCACCGGTCACGCCCAGTAGTGTGGCGTCTCCCCAACAGCCTATGGTGTCAAGTCCGATCGTCAAACCGAAGAAGGAGCTTCCCGCCACGCCACCAGTGAACAAGCCGAAGAAGGAGCTCCCCGCCACGCCACTGACACCGCACCCGCCTGGTGCGTTACAGCAACGGCTGTCCGAGCAGACGCTTCTCAACAGGCCGGGACGGGATCACGAGAAGCCGCTGGTGCGATCCCGTTCATTGCTCACTGACAAACCATCGAAGGAGCTCCCCGCCACGCCGAATGTACCCTCACACAGTCCCAACTCGCCGCCCACTGCGGTGAGGAGTCAACGCCTCAAACCCATGAGAGAGCTGCCACCTGCACCGCAGGTGGTACAGCAGCCTGTGGTGAAGGAGGTCCCGCCTGAGCCGCAGCCGGAAGAGAGCACAGCACCCAGCACGGAACCATCACCACCGTATCAGCCCTTGTCACAAAGTCCTACGAAGGAGCTCCCGCCCGAGCCGCAGCAGATGGCACCCAGCATTGAATCACCACCACAACTGCCCTTGCCACGAAGTCCTACGAAGGAGCTCCAGTCAGAGGCGCAGCAGTCACCAGAGAGACCGGTCAGAAAGTCATTCGAGGAGCAACCCCTGGTCACACCAGAGTCATCACAACTCCTTGTACAAACGCAGCAGGAGACTCCAGCCAACAAGCCTGATGAAGTTCAGCCTCCTCTGCGGCGATCCACCTCGGTGCTCACTGATGTCATCAGTTCCTCTGAGGCACCCTCCTCGACCCCCGAGCTACGCCGGTCCGGATCGCTCATCGGTGACGGGGTACGTACATCCTTCGCCCTGGACATGAAGTGATGAGGATTCATTAATACCTCCGTCTATCCAAACAGATCACATACAAGATCACCCATGGCTCGGAGGTAAAGGTGGTGAGAGCACCGCCAGACATCCAGTGGCAGGACCTGCGAGATAGGATGTTCTCTAAGTTCCCTGCTCTCCGGGCTGCAGACCACTCTATCAAGTACAAAGATCAGGTACGCCAGTTGTGCCTGCGGTGAGCATTTTCATAGCAGTCATACTTACTAATTCCTATGAAACAGTCTGGCGACTTGATCACTTTAGAATCGAATGAGGATCTCGAGTTTGCATTGGAGCTCTTTGACAGGACAGCCCCTGGCGCTGCGATACAAACGTTCTTGGTCCGAAAGCAGGCCGTGGTGCCCACGCTTCGCCATCGCAAGCAGCAATTCCTGGCGGACACCGGCCCCTATGATGGAACGAAGAAGCACATCATTGATCTGTCCAAGGAGATCACCATGCGCATCTTCTCGTTCTTGCCGAGCCCCAAGGACCTTGCTTGCGCTTCGATGGCGTGTAAACAGTGGTCGGCCTATCTCAAGGAACAGTCTGTGTGGAAGGACCTTTTCCAGCGACTGCACAAGGATCAGCAATTGCCAGGTACCAAGCCTAGAACGGCAACGACTCCAGCGCGTTCACTGCTCTCCATGCCGATGCCCTACTCTCTGGAGAACCTTCGCAACCTCCCGCCTTCCGCAGCCAAAGGCACCGAGACTCTCCGTTCCCGAAGGGCGGTAACTGAAAGTGGTACCCACTGCTTCACTTCCCCGAACGAGACGATCTCAACTGCTGCTCACACTCAAGTACGATGTAGTTGGGTCAGCAAACTGGAAGGAGTTGTTGATGAAGGAGCAGCGGGACAACGAGCTCATGTCCATGCACTTCCAGTGCACTCGGTACACACTGGGCTGTTGAACGCTCCTCCTTGATGAAAAGAGTTCTCATGTACCTCTCCACGTCATGCACAGATTCCTCAAGGAACACTCGGAGCCCGTGACTGGCGTACAGTTGCACTCGTCAGGCACATTCTTCTTCTCTTCTTCCTTCGACGGGACAGTCAAGGGTACCATTCCTTCTGTTTTGGTGGGCCTTACGTCTTCCTGCTCACCCTGGTGATGTTAGTGTGGGAAACGCAGAGTGGCGTGGTTGTCAGTTCGGTCAAGACGCACAGAGATATCGTGAGTGCCATCAACGCCCGCGAAAGATACCTCTTCACTGCCTCGTGGGATCGTACAGTCAAGGTAACCCACTCCATGCACTTCGTTCGTGAACACGAGTGCTCACTCGGAGTACATGATGAATGCAGGTTTGGGATCTGCAAGGTGTGAAGGTGGGTCGCTGCGTCAGCACGCTGAAGCACGACGGCAAAGTGAACTGCATTCAGTCTTCATCATCCCTACTTTTCAGCGGAGGAGCAGACAAGGTCGTGAAGGTGTCAGACCCTGTTAGAGGAGAGACCCTGCAGATACTCAAAGGTGCGTTAGTTTGCACACGCCGTGGCGCTGCGAGCAACACTAATGATCAAGTTGTGCAGGTCACACCAGCGATGTGAGTTCGATTGCTTACAATGAAGAGGACAATACTTTGTTCAGTGGTGGCAACAAGCCTGTCTTCGTTTGGGACATCCACACGAGCAAGAACATCGCCACCCTCACCGGCCACAGCGGAGAAGTGAATTGCATCCAAGCTGACCCTAACCGAATTCTCACGGGCAGCTGGGACAAGACGGTGAAACTGTGGGATCCTCGCTCCTGGCTGTGCGAGCAGACCATGCGAGCCCACACGTGGCCTGTACGCTGCCTTCAATACGATGAGGTGCGTCAAATGGTGGAGTGCCGCATTCTTGTGAACATAGCTGATGATCACACAACCCGAACAGGCACAGAATCTGTTGGTGACAGGATCATCGGACAAGACGTTGAAGGTGTGGGACCTGCGCATGTTCGGTGAGTGCCTGAACACCCTGGAGGGCCACACCAACTTTGTGTGCTGCCTCTCCTTCGTCGGCAAGACTCTGGTCTCCGGATCAGACGATTGTTCTGTACGCATGTGGGATCTTAGCTCATGAGGCTTTTTAACCCAAGTTATGATCAACGTATTAATAAAACCAGGATACCCAAGAGGCCAAGAACTCGCCCACACTCCCCAATTAATTGTACATATCCCATGACAAGAGGCGAGCAAAGAACCACCCAGCTTCAGGTTCCCAATGGAAATTTCTCCTCAGTTTCTAGGAAAAACGACGCAGCGTGCAAAAACCCAGAATCGGTCCAATCATCAAATGCCAGCACATTCCTTTTCGATTCCGTCGACACGGAGTTTGGAAAATTCGACACCTCCGTGGTCGCTATCGTGGACCAATGGCAGATGACCACGTCGCTCCTGCCAGCAAGGCACTCCCTCGCCTACTTCATCACTCCCCCGTTCCTTCCCTCCCTTTCTTCACCTTTGTCGTGTTTGCACGCCTGCCTCTACACACCACTTTCTCTCTCCCTCTACACACACACAACAGCGACATGAAGCAGTTCGTGGCGTTGGCCCTGTTGGGCATCTGCCTGTTCCTGGCGCACAGCGCGTGCGGTCAGGAGGAAGGAAGCACCAAATTCGAAGGTCCGATCATCGGTATCGATCTCGGCACGACCTACTCGGTCGTGGGCATCTGGAAGAACGGTCGAGTGGACATCATCGCCAACGACCAGGGTAATCGTATCACGCCGTCCTACGTGGCCTTCACGGAGAGCGAGCGCCTCGTCGGCGATGCCGCGAAGAACCAAGCCGCCCTCAATCCCGAGAACACCGTCTTCGACGTGAAGCGCCTCATCGGTCGCAACTTTGGTGACAAGGAGGTCCAGGCCGACGCCAAGCTTCTGCCCTACAAGATCCTCAACAAGAACGGTAAGCCCTACATTGGCGTCACGTTCAAGGGCGAGGAGAAGGAATTCGCTCCCGAGGAGGTTTCCGCGATGGTCCTCACCAAGATGAAGGAGATCGCCGAGGCCTACCTGGGCAAGACCGTCAAGAACGCCGTCATCACTGTCCCGGCCTACTTCAACGACGCCCAGCGTCAGGCCACCAAGGACGCCGGAACCATCTCCGGTCTCAATGTCGTCCGTATCATCAACGAGCCCACCGCGGCTGCCATCGCCTACGGTCTCAACGAGGTCAAGGGCGAGAAGAACATCCTCGTCTTCGACTTGGGTGGCGGTACTTTCGATGTGTCCCTCCTTCAGGTACGGTTTTCCCGGGAGACCAATCTCTTCCTTCGATCTTTCTTTTTCTTTCTTTTTGAATTTCCTTTTGAATTTCTTGGCATTTCTCTTTTTGGCGATGACGTCAGGAACTCTGTTAACCTCGCCTTCGCTGTGACAGATTGACGATGGCGTCTTCGAGGTGCTGGCCACCAGCGGCGACACTCACCTTGGTGGTGAGGACTTTGACCAGCGTGTCATGCAGTACCTGCTCAAGCAGTTCAACAAGAAGTCTGGCCTCGATGCCAGCAAGGACAAGCGTGCCATCCAGAAGCTCAGGCGCGAGGCCGAGAACGCCAAGAGGACTCTCTCCACCATGAAGGAGGTTTCCATCGAAATTGAGAACTTCTTCGACGGTCAGGACCTCCGCGAGAGGCTCACCCGCGCCAAGTTCGAGGATCTCAACCTCGACCTCTTCAAGAAGACCCTCAAGCCCGTCCAGAAGGTCCTCGATGACTCTGGTCTCAAGAAGACCGACATCGACGAAGTCGTGCTCGTTGGTGGTTCTACCCGTATCCCCAAGGTGCAGGAGCTCATCAAGGCCTTCTTCGATGGCAAGGAACCCAACAAGGGTGTCAACCCCGATGAGGCCGTCGCCTACGGTGCTGCCGTTCAGGGTGGTATCCTCTCGGCCGACAAGAAGGACGACGAGCTGAACGACATTGTGCTCCTCGACGTCACCCCTCTTACCCTCGGCATTGAGACCGTCGGAGGCGTCATGACCACCATCATTGAGAGGAACACCCTCATCCCCACCAAGAAGACCCAGACCTTCACCACCTACCAGGACAACCAGGAGGCCGTCACCATCCAGGTCTACGAGGGCGAGCGCGCCATGACCAAGGACAACCACCTCCTCGGCAAGTTCGATCTTAAGGGCATCCCTCCTGCGCCTCGCGGTGTTCCTCAGATTGAGGTCACTTTCGATGTCGACGTCAACGGTATCCTTCACGTGACCGCCGAGGACAAGGGCTCCGGCGCCAAGAAGTCCATCACCATCACTCCCGAGAAGGGTCGCCTCACTGAGGAGCAGATCAAGCGCATGGTCCAGGAGGCCAAGGAGCGTGAGGAGGAGGACAAGCTCATCCGTGAGCGCGTCCAGGCCCGCAACAGCCTCGAGAGCTACGTCTACCAGATCCGCAACACCATCAACGACAAGGAGAAGATCGGTGACAAGCTCAGCGAGGATGACATCGAGAATCTCGAGACCGTCGTCAAGGACGCTCTCGAGTGGCTTGATGACCACCAGGAGGCTGACAAGGATGACTACGAGGAGAAGAAGAAGGAGATCGACCAGGTCGTCTCGCCCATCTTCACCCGAATGTACGGCGCTGGTGGCGGTCCTGCCGGCGGCGACGACGAGGACATGGGTGCCTACGACGAGCTGTAAAAATCCTCTTCATCCTCTACCTCTATCCCCCTATTTATACTCTAAAAACGCCAACAATACAAACCCAACCATATCCACAACCATCTTCTTCTTGTAGTCCTCTAGCCTTGCATCAGGAAGGTTGTCAAGAAGAAGCACAGAAACCAGTTTTGTTTTTGGAAAACAATCAAAATATTTATTTATTTATTTATTAAATCAAAAAATATTAAATTGCCAAAAGGAATGTGAGGGAGACTGGAGGCAAGCAACGTCCGATTTTGCTGCGAAATCTGGTGTGGTGTGCTGGTGGCGGCGCTGCATCCTCCTCCCGCGAACTGCAGTTTAGATACAGGAACAGGCCCAGACATCATCAGTAGTGCCCTGTGAAAGGTGCCCTCTTTCTGTGCTTTGCTGCGCCACGCTTTTGGCCCTGACCGTTGAGCTCCGGACCTCTCCCTTCCTCTCTAGACGTCCGGCGTCATCAAGTCCACACTTGCTCTGGTGCTCGCTCAGCGTTCGGAAAGGACACCCCGAGCCTTGCCAGCTCACCAATACTACCAACGTGCCCGAGAGAGAGAAAGAAGAGAGGCAACCGAAAAGCCCGGCGTGTGTGCTCAAGTAACTCAACACCCACACATACACATACACACACTACACCGGTGCTTCCCAACAACTAAGTTCGAGTTCGACGGCACAAGAAAGAAGTGCAACCACAGCATCTGGCCAGCGGAGAAGAAGAACACAACACACTCTGGTGGGCAGAAGGAGAAGAACAAGAACAAGAACAAGACACGAGGAACCTTCACCACTCCTCCGAGGGAACATAACAAGACATGCCCAGACGCAAGAGTCCACCACAAACCAGCCTGACGGCGAATCGCAGAGTGCACCAACCGCGGCTGCCGCTCTGGGATGATGCGGATGCGGCCGCCGCGCCGGACGGAGCGCTGAGGAGTGCGGCGGCGGAGGATGCCGATATCAAGGAGGAGGACCCAGTCCGCCGCGCCGGTGCATCGGAGGTGGACAGCGGGGATGAAGACGGAGAAGAAGAAGAAGAAGAACATAGCGGAGGGATGAGTAGTCCTCTTGAAGAAGAAGAAGAAGAAGAAGAAGA